>PVJC01012195.1:17107-40194 GCA_004026665.1 Murina feae | reverse complement strand
GTGTATGTAGCAATGACCAAAGGCAGCAGATCCCAGGTCCAGAGCCTCTTGGTGCTAACTTCGAACTGCCCTGAAACTTGCCTTGTTGGTCAACTTCTTTCTCTTTCCCAGTTTAATAGCAACTACTCATTTTCAGGTCGCATTTCCTATCTAGGACGACTGTATTTGTAGTCTGTATTTTAAATGGCCACATTGGATTACAGAGGGAACTAATGGTATTGATTGGCTAGGCTGAATCAGTTAAATATTATTAAAATTTGTGATTCGCAGTACATGAATATTTTATTAACATATTACACAATAAAGATCTAATAACAGGCGGAACAACTTTTGTAATATTGAAGTTGTCATGAATGCATAGGACAGTTTGAGGTACTTGCAGCAACTGTCATGTGAATGAATTCTGATGATTATATATTGTCAGGTACTGTTAATAGTACTGTGGTTTTGCCCGTGTTTTTAATTTGAAGGAAATGTTGGATGCTGAATTCTGAAGGAAATGTTGGATGCTGAATTCAACAACCAGTTGACATTGTTGGATAGAAATATATATTTTTTCTGTTTCAAGTTTATAATTACTGGAATTTTAGCTACAGGTTGTTCTAGACTGAGGGCGGGGCGGGAGTATCACAATTTTTTTTCTGTAAAGAGCCACATATTAAATACTTTTGGCTCTGCAGGGTGTATATAGATCCTGTCGCAAGCACTCAGCTCTGCCACAAGGAAGTAGTCATAAATGGTACCCAAAGGAATGGGCAGAGCCGTCTGTGTTCCAGTGAAGTTTTAGGTAAACAGAAGCTGGGGTTGGCCCAGGGGCCTTCATGTGCTGCTGATCTCTTTCCTAGAAGACAGCTCTTCACGCCAAGACTCACTCCCCACCCTGGGAGACAAACGCTCACTTTGGGGCTTAATCACTAAAACCATTCTTTATGATTCTGCATGTGTCTTTCTTATTTCTCATGTCTGGGTGCTGTGTCTTAATATTATTATATATTCGATTCAACTTAATTAGCATATGTTTTGAGCACTTGTACATCTGGGTTCTTATATACAAATATGATTTTTAAAGAATTTTTATTTTTTAATTACAGTTTGCACTCAGTATTATTTTGTATTTGTCCCTACATAGTGGTTAGAAAATCATACACTTTACAGAGTGGTCAAGACAAAGGTGACTAACAGCTACTCTCTGCCCTTACAGAACCTCATTGGGGAAAACCTAGTTGGGGAAAGCAATACATAAATCAGTAACTTTAA
This sequence comes from Murina feae, assembly GCA_004026665.1. Classification (NCBI taxonomy): domain Eukaryota; kingdom Metazoa; phylum Chordata; class Mammalia; order Chiroptera; family Vespertilionidae; genus Murina; species Murina feae. The sequence goes on along the minus strand of PVJC01012195.1, from coordinate 38,937 downwards.
ATATAATCTTATAATTGCTACAGAAGTTAAGCATAAAATGTCACTGGTATTATAATAATACTAGAGGCCCAGTGTATAAAAATTTGTGCACTCTGGGGGGGGGGGGGTGGCCCTCAGCCTGGCCTTTGCCCTCTCGCAGTCTGGGACCCCTCAGGGAATGTCCACCTGCTGGCCTGCCTGGCCAGCCTGGGTGAGGGGCTGATGGCTGTTTGCAGGCTGGCCAGCCCTCCCAGTGGGAACCCTCACTCCATGGGGGTGTGGCCAGCCTGGGTGAGTGGCTGAGGGCCGTTTACAGGCTGCCCACAGCCCCTTCAGGGTTCAGGTCCCTACTGGAGTGCCTGGAAGAAAGCAGGTATCTGGGATTTATTTAACTTCTATAATTGAAACTTTGTTGCCTTGGTTCGTCATCCCCCCCGCCCCGCTGCCAAGCCTGGGTTGCCCCTGACAACCCAAGGTCCCAGCCCCGCAGGTATCTGGGGTTTATCTTCTATAATTGAAACTTTGTAGCCTTGAGTAGAGCTCAGGGCCCTGGCTTCCTCCATTGCTCATAGCAACTCCAGCTTTGTGGCTGCCGCCATCTTAGTTGAGTTAATTTGCATATTTGCTCATGATTGGTTGGTGGGCGTGGCTTGTGGGTGTACCAGAGTGAGGGGTAAATTTGCATATTAGTCTTTTATTAGATTAGATCATTTTCCCCTTCAGGAAATGTTTGCTTTGTACTCAATCCTTTATGTAAATGTTTTTTAGTTCTTTTCATGACCTCATATACCTGTAAATCACTGTGTCTGTATTTAAGTATTTTATTTGTATAGGGTAGAGAGTTCCTAAGTGTTTGATTATGGCAGTGGAAGTTGGTTTCAGAGATAGTGAGTTCATATTACTTTGAATGTATTTTTTTTTTAAGAGTTGCTTTTTATTTTAGGCTTCTGTATTTTTTAAAAAATGTATCTGTATTTCATTAAAATTATAATAATTTATTATGTGTTAACATAGTGCTTATCACAAAACCATATTCAGTGAGAGGAGTGGTATTATGTTATGTCTTTGCAAATAAATCTATCCAGTGTTTAGTTTAGGAGAAACTAGCTGGATTATCATATTTATTTTGCATTCAATCTATTACAATATGCTCTTTAAAAATTGAGGTAACATTGGTTATTAACAATATATAACTTTCAACTGTACAACTTTGTAATTCAGGACACACTATAGTGGTCTCACCACTAAAATCCTGTCTCCATAGAAGTGACCGCTTTCCCACAGGCATCTGCGTGAAATGTGGTGTGAGGTAAACATAATGCTTAACACGTAGTCCTTGAATCTGTAGCACTGACTTTCGTACAAGGAGTGAATTTCCGCAACTGGCCTGTGCTTCCCAACTCTGAGGCCCTGCACAGCAAGTTATTTAGGACTTGACTTTCAGCAACTCTTACCTGGTTCCATTGGGGCCAGTTTGGCTAGTGGGTCCCACTTGCTGGGTTTACATCTCATGGATTGAGTCCAATTGAGTTTGAGCTCAGTGGGGTGAACTGGGGTGACAGTACCCATCATTACCTATCTGACATGAGCAATGGGAAACTGAGGGAGGCTGCCCTTTCCCTCCTCACACCTGCCTAGGGTGAAACCTGAGGACAGATTATTTCTCAATTAATATCTAACTAATTAAAATATATTTTTATTGATTCTAGAAAGAAGAAAGGAGAGGGGGAGAGAGAAATATCAGTGATGAGAGCAAATCATCCATCTGCTGTCTACTTCACATCCCTTACTGGGGATCAAGCTGAAACCCCCCAGCATGTGCCTTGACCGGGAATCCACTTGTGACCTCCAGGTTCATGGGTTGATGCTCAACCACTTGGCCACACTGGCCGGGCTCTATTAATTTAGAAAGTCCTCCTCTCAAATTACTGGACTTGTGCTGGGTGGTGGACCATGAGGGTTGGTGGCATCCTCTTTGTGCTCTCCTTGTCTCATCTCCTCGTCCAGCACAGGGTGCCTGTCCGAGCCATCTCGTCCCTACAGCTCTCCCAAGAGCCTGTTTTTCATGAACCTGCAGCTGAATGGAAAGGGTTTTAGTTCAGCGATTTAGATTTAAATCACACTTGATGACAATACTCAGACCAGGTGCAATTTTACTGAAAACATCTACACTCGGTGTATTTCATCCTGTGCGGTTAGAATAAGAAGTACAGTGAAGAACAGAATTGCTCCTGGTGTGTTACGAACCTGAATGGATATAATATTCTTTTGTAAGTTTGTGCATATGCACTTTCCTTTCATTACATGTGATGAAGTTTGGAATAGAAGCACCTTTATAGCTATTTACCCTGCTGTTGGTTTGACTTTAGCTTCACAAAGGCAACTTCTTAGTCAGAATATATTCCATCCCTAAAGTTCTTTCGCTTCTCTGATTTTTTTTTGGCGGGGCGGGGGGGTTCTTCTTTTGAAATTCATATTGTGATTTAATTATTTTTTCTAGGTAAGTAGGTCTGAATCACTCATTCATCTCTGCCATAAGTAGGTGCCATGATTGATTTGTGGAGTCTGTGGATGTCAATAAGATAAAGTATATGTGAAATCTGATCATTTGATCTGTTATATATTACCTAAGGAATGCTTGTCTGAAACACATTATAAATCAACACCTCTGTTTTTTCTTTTATTGTGTTAAGAGGAGACATGGGTCATCAGTTTAAAACAACAACAATGCAATCAAGTTGTTGCCCTGGTGCGAAATTATTTATGAAACGGGAAGAAATATGATGTAATTTTTATTCGACTTTACTTCCCTGTATATCTTTGTATATAATTAATCCTGAACTGTTGCCTTTGAAACACAGGATAGTTTCAGGAAGTCAGGAAGCATCATTTGTGAGGGCAGGAAAGAGGAAGTCAGCATTTATGGAGCGTATGAGGCTGTTTTGTTTCTTTCAGAGGCTGGGGATCCTTTCACATAATGCAGAACTCCTTGCGACACGCCCCAGCCTTTGCTTTAACATCACCAAGTCAGTCAAGGAACTAAAATGATCCTGTTATGAAGATAATTTGCTTGAGGCAGAGATTGGGCAGGAGTTTGTAACAGTTTCAGGGGCCCAGGACTGCTGTAGTTATACCAAATTTACTTGCAACCCTTATTCAATGATTTTTCTACAAACTGCAAATCTCTCTGGTTGTTGGGGCATTTTTTAAGGTGCTGTCGGTTTTCAGTAGTCTTACTATTAACAAATTACTTTAATCTCATCGCACTTCTTCAACTTTGTTAACTATTTGCAGAGCTTTGAGAGAACACGAGGCAGAGGGGTACATATTTAATGCATCATCGTGAATAATAAGTGGGGTCTTGATTTCTGGAGGCTGGAATTCCTCAATTATTAGAGCTCACCTTTCTGATGAGGTTGCTGTGACCTCAGAGATCAGAGGTTTTTTGGGGAGAGGGGCTGAGGAAAGGGTCTGTAATCAAATAGCTGCTACAGTGTCGCAAAAGGGGGCTCTGGCAAGCACATGGCTGCTTTCTCAGCACAGTCCCGAAGGCCTCCTGCTGGCCAGATTTCTCTTAGCTCTTAGCCCCTTCCCACCAATGAATTCAGGAATTTGAGTTCGAATCTCAGGTGTGCTTTTCATATTTTCCTCAGTCTTTTTTCCCTGTGGGATATTTTTCTCTCAACACATAGCTTATCATTCATTTATAAGATAATAAAATGAAAGAGAGGCTTTCAGGTTGGCCCAAGAAATATAAACAAGTGGAGGAAGGGTCTATGAGAATGAGTGGACATAGTATTGGAGACATCTCAAGCTTAGTCTCCCTTGATCCCCTCCCATCTCTTCCCCGAGCCCGCTCCATCCCTTTTTCAGATCCCCTCCACCCCTTCCCCAGGGTCCCATCCCAAGCACAGTTCTTGGAGGCAGTTCATCACAGTCATTCTAACAGGAATGGGCCAACCTACCTGGTTGGGTGTCTTTCACACAGATGGGTGCGTCACCCTGGCTGTCAGAGTGCCTAGCCATAGAATGGCTGCAAGAATGGTCATGTGTCCTAAGCCAGAGTAAGGAGTGTCTTCCCTTAGTTTCCTAGACAAACTCCTCATCAACAGAGAGTCTCTCTTCTTTTGGACGTGTTTCTCATCCAGAAGGAGGGTGTTGCAGATTTGGCTTTGTGATGGCAACTTGTTGGCTGAAAACTGGAGAGAGAATCAGACACATGATACCTCTGCAGCGCCTAGAGCCCGCTGTACCTGAAGCCTCATACTCTAAACCTTCCAATACTTTAAATCATTTAATTTCTTACCTCTTCTTTATTCACTTAGGTTTATGCCCCTTTCAACAAAAGACATTCAACGAATACCCTGAGGAGAGGGGCACAAGTCACTGATTGAAAAAAACAAAACAACAAATTCTTTTTTCCAGCACAGGGCCTTCACCTGCAGGTTGGCAGGAGTCCAGAGACAGCTTGCTGGATGCTGTCTACTCACCTCCTCTGTGCCCCTTGCCTTCCCCCTCCTCCCCCCGCCACCTGCGTGTCCCCGCCTTCCTCCCCAGTTTCCTTTTAGGTGAAAGGATTGAAATTAACCCCCAAATTTGGTTGTAAAAAAGAAGCTGTGCACATTCATCTACTCCCCAATTCTCTATGTCAGAAAGGAACATCTTTTCTTGACTATTCACTTACAGCTGTCCTGTCGGAGTGAACCATTTCCATGGAGGAGGTGACATCCTGAAGGTGGAGAAAGATGATTCTGGTTGCTCACTCCACGCTGAAGGCTCACTTTGTGTTTGGTTTGCTCAATGTCTCAAGACTGTATGAGCACAGATGATGATTTTGGATAAATGCTTTGACCCAAAACCTATCTTTTCCACTATGTGCCCCTGTTTTCTTCCCTTACCCTCATTTTACTTAAAAAAAAAAAAAAAATCAGCATGCGATTTAGTGTCATTAATTATTATGGACTCGTGTTTGGGATAGCTCTCTTTTTTTAAAGGATGTGTTAGATTTCCTATTATTTTAAAATCCTCCTTGTCTTGATGTTCCTGTTGCCATCTGTCCATTTACATCTCCTCAGCTGGTTCCTGGTTCCTGGTTTCCGTCCTCCCTGCATTTCCTGGCAGGCAGTTCTCCTTTTCTGACACAGTAGGTCCAGGCTTTCAGAAATCTGGCCCCTATGTAACTTCACTTTCTCCGTAGTCAACACACTGCCTATGCTTTTCGTCTCTGAGGTCTCTGAGCAGATGTTAACTGTTTAAATATTTGGTTGTTTGGGTGTAAAGAAAATGGAAATGCAAGACGTCAGAGAGCATGTTTTGCTTATACCAGAGCAGATTGCTGCCTGCAAACTGAATATGCAAAAGTCTGTAAAACATGGAGTGTTCGTTCCCCTTTTGCATTTGAACCATAATCTGCAGGTTGTGTTCTCTGAAAAATGTTACACTCATCAGGTTTCAATGAAGATTTTTGTGGCACCTCGAGCATATCTAACCACTGATGTTGTTATTCTCTGAATTAGTTTGCAAGAGTAGGACCTTAGTCTTCTCTATGGTAATGAGAAATGAATGGGGTGTGGTTTTTTAAAAATATTTTTATTGATTTTTTACAGAGAGGAATGGAGAGGGGTAGAGAGTTAGAAACATTGATGAGAGAGAAACATCAATCAGCTGGCCTGTACACTTTCCACTGGGGATGTCCCCGCAACCAAGGTACATGCCCTTGACCAGAATCGAACCTGGGACCTTTCAGTCCGCAGGCCAACCGGCTAGGGCTGGGGTGTGCTTTTATACACTGTAATTATTGGTTCATGTTGTATTGATGATGGTATTTGATTCATTTTGTCATAATGTGAATGGCTAAAATAAATGATAGTAAGTTCCTGATACTTTAAAGTCGGTAAGGTGACATCGCTCTTAGGAGTAGTAGTGCTTGAGTAGCATCAGTGACCACCATTCATTGTATACCTACTGTGTTCCTGACAGCGTGCCAGGAACATTTAATCTTGTACCCCCCTCTCTATGTTCATCCCTGTGATGACCCATTTTACAGGTGAGGGAACTGAGGCTGAGGAATGGTTAACTAGCTTTTCTAGGTCATGCAACAACTAAGTTGCGGAGCTGGAATTTCAGCCTTGGTGGTCCGAGTTCATTGCTCACAAATTGCCCTCTGAATTGCATTTCTTTGTGGTGTAGGCCTTAGGAACACAGGCTGTGTAGGTCAAGAGGACTTAAAGTCACAAAATTTAGTTTCTTTCATCAGTAGAAAGTAGATGGGAACAGTATTGACATTCCAAGTGTTGACAAGTTCAGTGACAAAGTACAAAAGCCTCATTGGTAAGTGCTCAGTAAATACCAACTGTGATTATTATTAAGGCTGTTATAGTGTAGAATTTCATGTGTATTTTGTGTATCCCTCACCCCCCATGAACTAGTCTGTGGATAGTAAAGTTCATGATGGCTTTGAGTGTAATCATACCTGTGGGTCGATCATGCATCGCTACCTCTGTCTTACAGAATACAGTAAAAAACTCGAACAGTAGCAGATTTCCCCTGAACTCTATTCAGATTACATCCTCGGCTCCTTCCTCACCAGCCAGCATGAGGAGGAATTTGTAGCTCAGGCCCTCAAGTTGAAAGTGGGCATTAATATGAGCACATTCCCTTTAATAATCACCACATTAAATTTGATGGCCAGAGGGGACGTCCCCATAGCTTATAACTGAAAATAATGTCTCTTGGAGACAAGGGAGAGTTTCCCAAATGTTAGCCACTGAGCAAGATTGAAGAGCCTGAGCGCTCGCAGGCCGATGGTGGATGCTAATAATCCGATAGTCTGCACTCAGGGAACTCGCATCGGGTTTTGGGAGCATGCGTGTCCCTTTCATCTTAGCTGCAGACATGAAGACGATTGTAGAAACCTGCCCTAGAGCAAATACTATTAATATTTTCCCCTCTTATATGACTCAAAACAAAAGAGGACAGTACTAACTAATGGCTCTGATCCTTGGTTATTGAAGAGGAATCGTTAAACCCAGCAGCCAGGAGACCGGAAGACCCGTTTGTTGCCAGTACAAGAGCCCGAGAGGGCAGAACTTGGTTCCTGGGGCAAATCAAGCTGTGCGGTGGCTTCAAGAGGACAAAGCCTGCATAGCCTGTGTGTGGGAGATGCACATTTTGAAAGGCAGGAATTGAGAGGGCAGTGGAGGGTTGCTCCCGCATGCTCTTGACTCAGCTTTGGACCCTTGGATGCAGGTTCCCTCTGCCCTTTTCTTTTCATGGCTGAATCTTCTCTGTCCAGGTGACAGGTTCAATGTTGGCTGTTAGGCGTGGCCCCTGCAGAGCACTCGTATCTTAATACATCACCTTGTTTGTGTTCTTGCTCTGAGCTTGTTTCCTGGTTTTGTCTTTCTTACTAGAAACCACGGCCTGGATTTTGTTCTCCACCATCTACTGGGGCTCTCAACACAGGCCCCTGGGGACACATACTAAGAACTCAAAACACTTTAGCAAGCAAATGTCAAGGACTGGTCTATTCCATGTAACCATTGTCTTATCCCAGGTGACAGGGTAGACTTTGGACCCACTTTATATGTGTGGAAATAAGAAATAAAGGCAACTGATGGGAAAGGTAGAAAACACATCCCGGATCTGTCAGGTATTGAAGGCCAGGGTCGTGGGCATGTTCCATCCCAGGGGCTAAGATGTCCATCATCCACGCTTTACGTCTGCTTTCCATTTTGTCTGGGAGCTGCAGAGGTGGTGTTGACTGGGTGGTTGGTTTCCCCTGAGGATTAAATGATGTAGATTTCATTTTTGTTTAGATTTTTATTTTCCCTTCACATTTTAACAAGTCTGAAATCAGGATGTAATTTTCATTTTGTAGTGTTTAAAAACTAGTTCATTCTTTTGGTCAGTTAGGAAGAGTTCTTTGGGTGTTGAAAGTAATGTCAGGCATGAAATTACTTCTTCTGGGTAATTAATGCTGGTCAACATCCTTTGCAACTCACTGCTCTTCCTCTGAGACTATGCACAGAATATTTCCCAGAAAGGAATACACTGTTTTCAGTCACTTTGCATTTTAAAAAGCCTATTTTTTTTACCACCCTCTTAAGGCATTCAAAGTGTTGTTGCTACTTTTTATTTTTTTAACCTTTGTACAATTTTGAATGTTTTTATTTTTACCTTTGGAAGAGGCTTATTAATGAAGAGGCTTCTTGTTTTTTTGTTTGTTTTTTTAATTTGTAAAATGTTTTCAGTTGATAATTGGTTCAAAAATACCTAGTCTGCCATAACTGGTTTGGCTCAGTGGATAGAGCATCAGCCTGTGGACTGAAGGGCCCCAGGTTTGATTTCGGTCAATGGCACATGCCCAGGTTGCAGGCTTGATCCCCAGTGAAGGGTGTGCAGGATTCTCTCTCATCGTGTTCCTCCCTCCTCCTCCTCCTCCTCTCTGAAATCAATAAAAATAAAAAAGCTAGTCTGATAGCTCGAGTGGCATAATGCAAGGATTTGCCTAGTGAATGAAATAATCTGCTTTTATGGATGAGCAGCAACTAGGGAAGGGGGGTTGGTCAGTGGACACACTAGAGGAGTGTTGAGGGTTGGGTGCCTGTCCAGAGGCAGAGCTTCACAGCACAGACCACCAGCCTTCCGGTCCTGACAGCTCTCCTCATTGCAAGCTTTGAGAGTTTTTGGTCTTTTACACCTTCCCTCCAAATCTTAGGGTATAAACACTTAAAAATAAACAATTTATATTAAATAAACCCTTTTTGTTAAAAAATTGTGTTCCCATAATCCCATATCCAGTTTTTACAAAAGATATATTTTTATTGATTTCAGGATGAAGGGAGAGGGAGAGAAAGATAGAAATGTCGATGATGAGACAAGAGTCATTGATAGGCTTCCTCCTATCGTTGTCCCCCCCCCCCCCCCCCCCCCCCCCCCCCCCCCCCCCCCAGTGCTCTGATTGGAAAGCAAACCATGACTTCCTGGTTCATAGGTCAATGCCAAGCCCATAGCCAGTTTTTGCTGATCCTGACTGCTTACATTAGTTTGGGATATGTGTCACAACTAATGAGCCAAAATTGGTAGATTGTTACATATTTACTCAGATTCGCTTAGGTTTTACCGAACACCCTTTTCTGTCCCATTATCCCATCCAGTTACGTTTAGTTTTGTCTTTTCCTAGGATTATTCTGGGCTGTGACAGTTTCTCCGACGTGGCTTATTTCTGACGATCTTGGCAGTTTTGAGGAGTATTCATTTGGTACTTAGAATGGCCTTCAGTATTGGTTGGTGTGATGTTTTCCTCAGGATTAGGCTTGGGTTTCAGGTTCTGGGTAGATGATAACAGATGGAGAGTGCCATTTTCATCATGTCCATCAAGGGTACATGCCACCAGCACAATTTGTGATCACCTGGCTTGTGAGCATCTGTTAGGTTTCTCCGCTGTAAAGTGCCTGCCCGCCGCACCTTTCCCACTGTGCTCTTCGGAGGGCATCCACTCTGAGTAGCCCACACCCTAGGGCTAAGGAGGTAGGTATGCTCTACTCCCTCTGAGCAGGAGATAACATTCTCTCCCCGGGAGAGTAAGTGTGTTTATGATCAATGAATTGAATCCCTAATTTGAGAGATTGTACACTTTTTAATTTGAAAGATTGTATATAATCACAGTCAAAAAGGCAGACACTGAAGCCAGACCAGTTCCGCTGCTTCCTAGCTGTGTGCCCTGGGGAAGCCACCTCACTCTTCTGTGCCTGACAGGGGGCTAGCATTTGGACTGCAGTGAGCATGAAACGAAATAATCTGGTACAGTGCTTGGCACAGTGGCTGGTAAATTTTAATAGTCTAAGGAATAATGCTGAGATTATGTACACAAACTAGTGTGTGTGTGGGGGACAGAGTATTGGTCTTCAAGGTGGTGTGTTTTCTCATAGATCCAGTTGCATAGGAGGCGGTAGGGTTCCAGGTGAGATCTGCCACAGCGCCGACTTCAAAGAGAAGAGCAAACATGGTTGACAACGATGGGCCCCAGTAGAGGAAGAGGTTTCCTTAGGAGAGGAGAAGGGGGAGACACTTGGGGCGCGTCTCGGGGGCGTTGCTGCTGGGAGGTTGGCTGCTCTTCGAGATGATGTCAGTTCCCTGTGCGGCCACGGCACCCTTTGTCAGGACTGGTGTTTCAAGCTGAAGGGAGAAGGAAGGGCTGTCCTAGGCCACGTGGGGAGTGGAGAAAGCAGAGGGGCTTGTGGTGTGGACAGAGCTGCACAGTTCTCAGCGTCCCTCGGGGAAGTGGTTTCCTGGGGAGGCAAAAAGCGTGGCACCAGCTGCTTCTACTAAACAGATGCCCTGGCAGCTCCAGGAGTGTTTGTGAGGTGGGGGTGGCTGCCACTGTGTAGTTTAGCCTCAGGGGCACACAGCCTCCATGTCTCCTCCCCAGGGTCTGTACCTGGAGGGTAGATGGTGTGTGCTTGCCTGTGTGTGTGTGTACATGTGTGTACACACCCATATACCTTCCAGGCACAGATCACTATGGTGAGAGGAGTAACATGTATTATATTATTATTTTTGCACAGAGAGAGAGAAAAGGGGAGGAGGGGGTGGCTGAGGAAGGGGAAGGCAGGTGATGGTTAAGCGAATAACTGTGTCAGGTGCAAGTAGCAGAACCTCAAGTTGGTTTCAACAGAAAAGGAAAAGAAAAAAGTGTGTGTTGTCCTTAGATTTGCTTTGGTCCTGCAGCCCAAGAATGGGGTCAAGGGCGCTGTTTATTTCTGTCCCTGGTTTCTGCCATCCACAGTGTCAGCATTATCCTAATGCTGGCTGCCCACCACATTGGCGATGCCATGTCTGTGTCCGCAGCGAAGGAGGCCATCGGGTTTTTTGGGGAAGAACGGCCTCAGATCCCAGGAGTTCAGGGTTTCTGGCTGTTTCAGGTGCCTCCAGGTTCCGCTGGTTAGCAGGCTAACCAAGGTGCATGCTGTAACCCCGAGTCCCGGTATGACATTTAAAAATGTTTTTTAAACTCTGGAAATGATCTGTGATTCATAGAAGTAGAGGCAGTAGCGTAATAAGCCCTATGTACTCACAGGCTGGGTGGGAGCTTTGAAAATCACTAGCATGTGGCTTGGATAGGGACGGTGTTGACCGTCTAGAGTCCAGGGGTCCTCAAACTTTTTAAACAGGGGGCCAGTTCACTGTCCCTCAGACCGTTGGAGGGCCGGACTATAGTTAAAAAAAAACAACAACTATGAACAAATTCTGTGCACACTGCACATATGTTATTTTAAGCAGGACAGGCAGCTGCGGCAAAAACACCCGGCATGTGGCCTGCAGGCCGTAGTTTGAGGATGCCTGGCTAGACTAAGCCGAGATTGTTACTAGGGATGCTGAACTGGAGCGTGGGACGTGAGCAGAGAGCAGGGAAAACCCGCTGGTGTTCATGCCACAGACGGCGGGGGTGCAGCCCTTACACGGATCGACAGGGCTCGGTTAATACAGTGCACGTCAGAGGAAGCGCCGCCAGCTCTTCCCATCCGTGTTTACGTCTGCATTTGGAGAAAGTTGACCCGCTTTTTGTCGTAGGCCGTGGTTCCTTATCAGGAGGATAACTGTACATTCTGGTGCACGCCTGCTGTCCAGATATAATTATTAATTATGTCTCCTTTCATTCTCAGAATTGATTTTGTTTGGATGATAAATTATATGGTCAACTAACTTGGCCCCCGATAGAAACTCCCATTATCTGATTCCATTACTGTCTGGCTCCTTGTATGACACCAGCTTTCCAGCAGGAATGTAAATGCACACAGCCGCTGCCTGGAGAAGGCCGGTTCCCTCGGGGAGGGATGGGGGGACTGGGGAGCGGATCACCCGTGCCCAGTCTAAATGCATTCAAGTTTGCTTAAAGCCCCTGCTGAGCCCCGAAACGTTATCTCCAGGCTGACTTCATCCCCGGGCCCTTGGCATTTGTCTTCCTCTCGTAGGAACTGCTGATGACCCGGACATGAGAGGGCAAACCAGGGCTCACAGACCACATGCACCTGCCGTCTTGTAAATGAAATGTTCCTGGAATATAGCCACACCCGAGTGTTTATGTATTGTTTGTGGCTGTTTTGGCACCAGAGACAAAGCCCAATATATTGACTGTCAGGCCTTTCAGAAAGTTTGCTGACTCCTATTCTAGAACAGTGCTGCCATTAGGAATATCCAGTGAGTCATCAATGTGTTTTACATATGTAATTTAAATTTTCTAGTGGCCACATTAAAAAAGTAAAAAAGAAACAGATGAAATGAAATGTAATAGAATACTTTATTGAACTCAATAGCTCCAAAATATTATTTCAGCATCTAATCGATAAAAAATTATTAGTGTGATATTTTACATTCTCTGTTTTTGCTAAGTCTTTGAAATCCAGTGTGTGTTATATACTGTAAGCGCATCCCAATTCTCAGCCACATTTCACATGTCCAATTGGCCACCTGTGGCGAACAACCACTGTACTGGACAATGTGGTTCAAGAAGCTGTGCCTGAAGCACTTCTCTGAGAACACTGCAACTCACAGTACAGTGCTCTTTGGACTGATGCTCAAACTTTATCACACACCCGATTTTTTTTGCCTGAAGGGTTTTCTTTGTTGCCTCCTGAATGTTGGGATATGAACGTCTCGTGGTGGGCTAGGCTCTCTCGCTCGGTGACATGTTTCTATGCTCTAGCTTCCAGGTCCTTGCAAGTTGTCTCTTTCTCAAGGGATTTCCAAACCTTTGCCGTGATCACCTGGGTCTGTTAGAATAACCGCTGAGCATTTGGAAAGTTAAAAGTTGCAAAGCCGGGGTCCTTTGCACTTCCTCTAGGACGTAGCTGTCAGGTATGACAAATCTACTGTGGCTAAATCCATTTGTTGTATTAATCACTACCTTTCTCTCAGAGTTGATTTACGGTTCAGCGGGAAGTTATGGAAAATGCTTGGTGCAAACGTGACCACGTTCATTCATGGAGAAAGAGCAGGATTGCAGGTTTGAAGTAAAGAAAAATGACACTTTTCAAGGCCCCTGGGAAAAAGTGTTTGGTCACTTAAATTCCCGTGAGCTTCCTTTCCTGTAAGTAACTTACTGGTCTGCGGATTGGTTTTTCCAGCCCAGTCCTTATCACAGCAGAGGGGGAATGTTAGTTACCCTGGGCCAACTCACTGTTGGAAGTAATTAGTCCCACGCTTCCACTGTCTGAGATTTCATACAAGACCGACTGCCCAGAGCACCCCACAACTCCTGTTAGAGAGTTGCTCACTTTGTGGGCAGTCTGGGGGTTCATGGTTCGACCTACCTCGGCACCCTCGTAACTGTGGCATGAGGAACCCAATGTCTTGGGCAAGGAATGGAATCTCAGGTTTCCATGTTCAAGCTGCCAGACTTGGTTTGGCTTTGATATCCCCAAGCAGTACTGGAACCTTCTATAGCCCAGTGGGACCTTGTGAAAGTGAGACTGCATTCGGCGCCCTCCTCCTGCCAAGGGGTTAAAATAAATCGGTCTCATCAGAGTCGTTTTGTTTAAGGGCAGCTTGAAAGTGCTGATGGTTAGCTTTTCTTCTTCATATGCTCATTCTTTATTTTTACTCCAGGAGTTACTGACATTTTTTTTCTGTCTCTCTCAAAAAAAAAAAAAACACCTTCATTGATATGTCAGAAAGATTAAAAGATGTACTTTGACTTTTCTCTTTCTTTGCTTCAAAACCACCCCCATCCCCACTTTTAAAAATAGGTCTCAGAGCATCAGGCATTTGCCAAAGCAGCAGTTTTGACGCATAGGATTTTTTCCCTTTCCTGATGTATAAATGCTAATTCTCCTCCCCCTGCTTTGCAGACACAGACATTTTTCCTTGTGGGTTTTAGTTTTATGATTGCACATTACGAAGGGTTGACAGATCCCTTGAGACTAAGGTCTGTAGAAATAGTTGCAGGTGATCTTGGCGCCCAGCTTCATTGGTGATGGGGAAACAGACTCTGGAAACCCACGGAGGCTGGACAGACCCACCGCCCTCCTCCACCAGCAACGCCAGGTCTAACCGTAGTCATTATAGATGGGCCACCTCTTTGCCTCAAAGGCAGTGCTTCTCAATGGGGCAATTTTATCTTCAAGGGGACATGGGACAATGCCTGGCGATATTTTTGGATTTTATAATAGGGCTGGAGCTCCCCGTCTCTAAAGGATCGGGGCCAGGGATGTTGCTAAACATCCTGCAACATATAGGACAAAGAATTATCCAGCTCACATTATCGCTAGTGTCCAGAACCCTGCATTAGGGGATGCTTTCTAGGATTTAGCTGTGGCCTGTGTATTCCCCTTCTCTGCCCCCCCCCCTAAAAATTCTGCAGTAAATGAAAAGCCACCTACTATATTCATAACAAATTGCCTCTTAAAGAAAATCCCTGCTATCCTTTCTACAAAAAGAAGAAAAGAAAGTCAAAAAATGGTCCCCTGGTACGTGTTCCCCACTGATGCTATCTCCCTCGGAGGACTGTTTTCTGGGTTGGGGTAATTAACAGGCCCAAGGCTGTGAAGTCTGTGTTGAAGGGCGTCATAGAGCCAGTCCCCAGATGGATCACCCCGCTGGGATGTACGACAGTATGAACTGCAGTTAAGGCTCATAGTGTATTTACTTTGAAATGGGAAGAAAATAAAAGCGTGCTCTTTAGTTCTTCTTTACCAGAGGAAAACTTGTGTTTTTCATTTTGATGTGATTTCTTATGAAGCGTGGAGGCTGGGTAGCGGAAAGGGGGAAATGAATTTACAAATCTTGTACTTGGCAAAGTGTGACGTGACCTTTTGTTTTTATATTGTGAATTATGTTTTCTATTAAGCCTTCGATCGTATTCCCTCTTTGCCATTTAAGAAAAAGAAAACACAGACCTTTTTGTGGACTTTGGTTCACGGTGACAGCATTTGGTGGGATGATTGCTTAAGTTCCGGACAGGCCTCTGGAGCTAGTTTCTTTTGAGTGGACAAGACTCAAATGTACTGAAGACAGTCTTGTGTGCCTAGGTCTCTACGTGAGCTTGCATGCCTTTTTCAGCCCGAGCTCATGGGGCAGGGGTAACGGAAATGCTATCCCAGCGTCATCATTTTGGTCTTTCAGAATAAGGGGGGGGGGCGGAGGGGGAAGGGGATGACACAGAATCACTTATGGCAAGCATACTTGATTGAATAATCTGAGAATGGACTTTGTGAGCAGTAATGGTGCTGCTGACAAACAAAGTTGTTGAGAAAGTTAGTGAGCATCCCGCTAGACAAGTGCATCCCTCTAGACAAGGTCTCCCCAGAGTGATGGGTGGGTGAAGACTTTGTTTCACCGACCTCCTCATCCAAGTTCTACATACATATGCCCTGTCTGCTTCGGGGCTCTGTTTAGATGCAACGAGTGGAAAATTGAGTTTGATGATTAAGGCCCTTTGATTTCCGAGTCGTGGAAATCCTTGTGCTAATTTTTGTACTGCTTGGATTTACACTGCATCTTAATGAATAGCATTTTTTTTTTTCTTCTTCAAGTATCTTTTTCAAAAATGTGCTGGAGGAGTTAGGAGGTTGTGCTGATTTACATCTGCAGGGGAAGGAAGGAGCAGGAGGAGACAACATGGGTTCCCACAGGCCTGGGGTGAACACAGAGGGGTAGTTATTTAAACACGAAAAGAGGGTTTTCCCCATTAGAAGCCGCATAAAACCAGGATCCACCCTCCATCTGATTTTTCTGTTGATGCCGTTTTAGGAAATCGAATGAACCAAGATGGAAATTGGGTTCGGTTCGCGGTGGCCTGTGTTCCCGGTACGCTCTATTGATTTAATAGCGTTTTGCAGGTGGAGACCCAGCAGGGCCCCGGCTGTCATCACTGGAGAGCGCAGGCCCTTCGGAGACACGGAATGCAAAGTCCTGCCTTTTATCTTGCCCTTTAAAGACTCCTCCTTTTCTGCGCCCAGGTTATTTATCACATGCACGGAGAGGACCGTTCAGGATATCGTATTTCGAAAAAGGGGAAGAGAAGCCATTCAAATTCCTATTAAAGTGAATTGCGTGAGCTGTACATCACTCTCTAATTTCTGATGCTGTTGGTAAATCATAGGGGAGAGGACATTCTACCATTGGTCGGGGTGGGGGGGAATGGGAAATTTAATACTTTGTCAGAGATTAATAAGAAAGGATTACTGCTTGGAAGAGACTCTGACTTGCTTTTGAACAAGTATGTTTTGAATTTCATTAAGCTTATAAGCAGATGGAGAGTTTAATTAAAGTTACTTGTCATTACTCAAGTTTGCCAATTTCACCGTGTCCCGGGGACAGAAGTTACGCCAGTGACATTGTCAAAAGTTAGATTTGACCTTGAGAACTGTGGGTTGTTCTTTCACTCTCTTCCCATTTCTCTTCCATCATTTAAGAGCTGACAAATATCTTCCAGTTGTGGTCAGTTCTGTGTCACAAATTCTGAGTGTTTACGTCCCAATGGTTAACTTTATTTCTTTATTTAATTACTTTACTAGAGGCCCGGTGCAGGATTTGTGCACGGGTAGGGTCAGGTTGCCCTCCCAGATAGGGGCTGATTGGGGCTGGGGGAGTGGTCAGGGAAGGGCCGTGGGAGGTTGGGAGGGCTGATCAGGGCCCCAGTTGGGCCAGTTGGCCACCACAGTGCGCGTGGTCATTATAGTCCCTTGGCTTTTATACATATATATAGGTGCTTTCATTAATTTTTTTAGCTGATGCTGATTCACATTGAAGTAGTCTTTAAGACTGCCAGGAAATAATTATATATGTATGTATGCATGCATGTAAATCCCATGAGCACACACGTATACACATGTAATACCATATTGATAAAAACCATATTGTAAACAGAATCAAATATGTATGTACATATATGTGTGAACATGTGTGTGCATACATCACATATGCATGTCTGTGTGTATGTGTTTGTGAGTATTATTGAATGTTACCTGGCTGTTTCTTCTTCTAAACTCTGAAGTGCGTGTTGAGATGTATCATTCTTATCAGCAAAGCCCGTTTTCCCCCTGGGGTTCCGGAAAAGCTCAGAGAATGCCTGCCTGCCTCGGGAAGGTTGCATTTGACCTTGTGCGGCTGGAGCACCCTGACATGGTTTGACAGGGGTGCGTGGGCTCAGGCGCCCTGTCCTTGTGCCGCTTCTGTTAATGCCTGTTTATCAGATTATTGAAAGGCAAGCTGCTTTCCTTCCAACATGCTTCCTCCTCCAGGGCTTGTGTAATCTGACCCGGACACCGTCCTCACATCCCTGCACAGGCAGAAGTCTCAGCAGGCACCGCCCAAACTAGGGGGGGTGGGCTCTGCCGGAGCAGGCCTTTGTGTGGGTGTCACCGAACAGGGAGGAGACAAAACAAGCGCAGCCAGCAGCGCCTCAAAATCATAGTCAGTGGAGACTCAGGCCAAACACAACGAGAAAACCTACTGACTTTTTGTTGGGTTATTTTTAAACTAAGTCCAGAAGTGTTGGCACTTGAGGTGTGGACTGGACTTGAGTTCAGTGGTTCTTGAGTTTTATAGAAACCCCTGGGGACCGTTCTAAGTGGCCCTGACACCATTCCCTAACTGATATCGAGTGCTTGTTTCAAGCACCCCAAACAGCTCTATTCAAGTGGTCCCTTGGTCCACGTTGGAAACTCCTACAGCAGGCTGTCTACGGCATCATCGCCTTCCCAAGGAGGAATCAGTTCCTTTGAATGTAAGTCATTTAAATTCCGCAGTGTGATATTGGATGTTAGAGCAGACTTAATTATGCAAGACAGACCGTCCTCTTCACAAAACACAGGATTTTAAGTTAGGCCTCAGGTCTCTGGAACACATGGGCAGAGGGCACAGACCCGCTGTCGAGGTCACACTAATTAAACGCCCCCCTTTCCTGCCTCCCAAGCAGCAGTCGGCCAGGGCGCACTGAAGGTTCTCAAACCCAAGCCTGTTCAGATCTGGCCGTGAAAAGAGCTTTCAAAAGTGGAGCCTTGATCCAAGCCCTTTAGAGTTAGACCCTTTGTACCTCAGTTGATGAAAACAGAGGTCTAACATCACATTTAAATTGTGTTCATTATTTCTTACTGAACGTCTTGGGTTTGAGTCTGTGTTTGCTTCCCGTGAGGAGTGTCTCCTGAAGCGGGTGACCCAGTCTTGCCACACCTTTTTCCCGTCCTGTAAAACGAGGGTCATAGAACCCGTAAAGTTATTGCAGGAGTAAGTATAAGACGGTGCCGTAGTGTCAGCTCATCGACTTCCGCGTAGTAAAGGCTCCATAACCGCTGTTGGTTTTTGTTACCATGGGGCGTGGACAAAATTACAAATGAATGAGCAGCAGATCTTACCTCAGTCAAGAGCTTGCAGCCTCAACTTTTGCAGAAGGTGTGATTAAATTACCACAGTGCAAGTAGGGAGGCTGGCCGTCATAAGGGAAGAAGAAGAAAAAATGCTCGCACTGTTTTTGGGAGGAGAATGTGATTGCTTATGGCCTGTCCAGTCCTGCCTGCACGCAGTGCTGCAAATGACCGCCTTTCCAGAGTGGCTCTGACTTTCGCATTCTGACTAACGAAGGCGATGCACATCGTTAGAGTTCATTTGAAGGTGTGATGGCTGTGTCAGTGAGGTAAGGAAGAAATCGTACCATGGACCTTTCCTGAATTCCCACAGGCTTAGAATACCCCACCGCCTCCCGCCCGGTGCCAGGGCTCATGCTGGTTTGCTCCTGTGCCGGCGCTGGAATAGCACAGGTTACAGGTCAGATCCATCGCTCATCATGAGCTCAACGCTTTCTCTCCGTCAGTTGTGTCATAACAGCAATAATTTCATTTACTCGTGGGCCGATCTTCCAAAGGAGCTTTTATTTTAAAATGTGCTTGAGGCCGCAGTGGGGAAACTGCCAGCCTGCCCGGGCGTTTCAGAAGGGAGGCTTGCTCCGATGGCACGGGCTGCACGTGCACGTGGTTATACAGCATGGAGAGGTGCCTGTACCCGACCCGGCACAACTGTGCTGCAAAGATCAGATTTTCTGGCAACTTCTTTTGGGTACTTTAGTTTTTTGTTGTTGTGGTTTTTTAAATTTGTTTTTTGTTTGTTTGTTCGTTTGTTTTCTTTAGGGCGTCATAACCATGATTTTAGATTTACTGTCTGAGAGGTAATTGAGTAACCGTACTGACATTCTTCATGCACTTTGTCAATCCATCTCTCAGCCATGCAACACATATTTATTCTCTGCTTTCTTTTCGGGTACAATCAATTTTCCTTTTGTACATAATAATTTTTCATACAAGGTTGAGGATTATTCAGAATGGATATGTACATTTTATAATACGATGAGAAATCATCGTTTAAAACCCAGACGTGTTTTTAAATTTCCTCTTTCCACATAGTGCCCCAGTTAGCAGCCTCTACATTACAGTGAGGTTTATTCTAAACAAATGTACACCTTTACTTACCAACGTAAACTCTGAGTCATCACTCAACTCCCAGGTTCCCAGCTAGCTCCACAAGTAGCTGCTTTTCACAGTGGAGATTCTGTCCGCAAAATGGTTCTGGGTCTTAAACAATTACTATGCCCCTAGGGTGCCTCGAAAAGCCAAGCTCAGTCCTGCCCATGTTTGTCCAGGCCGCAATGATGGGAACATGAGTGGAGGAAGTGTTTGATAGCAGTGAGGCAGATAAAAATGCTGTCAACCACTACTTTGCTGGTTTGAGGACTATTTATTGTACTGGTTCAGGATGCTGGGCACCTTTAAATTTTAAATCCTGTGATCAGCTTTGTTATATGCAATGAATAATTGCTTATGGAGTACCTTAAATAGCTTCCCATCCATTACTGCTCAGCAAAGAGCAGGGTCTTGACTTACCTGGACAGGTAGTGAGGAAGAACATAGTAAAAACCTTCAGCAAGAAGTATTGCACAGGCTCAACATAATGGCAGAGGATGGGGTCCAAGACTTTGGAGAGAGTGAGGAATATTAGAACTAAAATCTGCCTGCGCGCCTGTGTGTGTGTGATTGTCCTGGTTTCTTTTTCATCCATCATGGTTTGAAGAATTCTAGATGCCTTTAAGTATGGTATTACTAGTCATTTATTTATTTTTTAAAAATATATTTTATTGATTTTTCACAGAGAGGAAGAGAGAGGGATAGAGAGTTAGAAACATCGATGAGAGAGAAACATCGATCAGCTGCCTCCTGCACACTCCCCACTGGGGATGTGCCCGCAACCAAGGTACATGCCCTTGACCAGAATCGAACCTGGGACCCTTGAGTCCACACGCTAACTCTTTACCCACTGAGCCAAATTGGTCAGGGCACTAGTCATTTATTGAAGACATGCTGTATTCCTGGCCCAATGCTATAATCTCTACACGAAATACCTTGTTCATTTATCCCTACAATCCTGCGACGAAGTAGCTGTCAATATTTTCACATCACAAAAGAAGGTGGTGTCCCAGACATTTATGTAGTGTTTTTATCTGTGCCTCTTAGACACAAATCCTTACAGAACTCTTAAGAGATCCTATTTTTACAGGTAAGGACATTGAAGGGGAGCAAGTTAAGGCATCAGTCCAAAGGTCACCTCAGTAAGTGGTGGAGGAGGATTAGAACTTGCGCCTCCATCTTATGCTGTGGGCTCCTTAACTGTGCCAGTGTTACCTAGCCTGCCTGGTGGTGGGCTTCAGATGTGCTGTTGGACCATCTTGCTTATGTGGTTGTGATCCATAGCCATGATATTATTCCATGTCTCGTATAGAAGAACAGATTGAAAGATAAGCTATGTCTGCTCTTAACAGACAGCAGATCTGAAATCCATGGGAGAACTGTGTCTGGTGCTAAATTGCTTGGTTGAGGTTCAGCCTCTTTCTAGTAGCCTCATGTGTTTTCTACTTCTTGTTGTTTATCATTTAGGGTCTGGTCTTAAAGTCTTCTCCCACCTCAGGGAACTGTGAGTTCCATGGAAGGCTGCTTAAAATTGCATGAAGTTAAATTAGCTACCTAGGAGAAAGAACATATGTAAAAAATTGGGTGCCCTTGTGGGGTTTCTCTCTCTCTCCCTCCCTCTCTCCCCCTCCCTCTCCCTTTCCCTCTCATAACTGGGAGGGGCTCTGGAGAATAAATTTCATTGCTTTGTGCCTAGTTCTTTGCATGCCTGGCCTCCTTTACCTGAGCAGCAGCTCTAGCAGAGAACTCCCATTCTTATCCCTAATGTGCAAACAAAGATGCTGAGGCCAGTAGTGGAGACAGGGTTCCCACTCACATCTGCCTGGTTCTGAATCCAGTACTTTCCCCTTTGCAGGACTGTCTCGGATTCAGGCTCTCTGTGACCTGCCTGCTAGTTTGGTCGTTCACAGCAGCCGCTTTCTCAGATTTACTTTCATTTATTATTAAAAGAAATCCCATGTTGGTGGCTGTAATCCTGTTCCCAGTGCAGCCTAGAGATGGAATATGTTATAATGAGGATACCACTTTCCAGTGTCACCTCTCATTTGAGCTAATAGGAGAAAACGAGCTTATATATTGGCAAGATTGTAGGGACCCAGATGATGGGCTGCATTGTTTTACTGAGCCAGAGTGTTTTATGCCTCCTTTATTGCCAGTGCTTATTGAAAACTGTATTGCTCTGGGTTCTCCGACATCACTACGCAAGATGAAAGATACCGTGGCTGTATACAAGGTTAGGGGAGGCACCTGTGTCCATGCAACGCGTGTGTACAAAGCCCCTGTCACATGCCAGGCACTGTCATAGGCACTGGGTGACCGCAGTGCACAAAGCAGGTCAGTTTCCTGGTTTTCCCTAGAAACAGAACTAGTGTTTAGAAATTCTGGAAGATTGGGCGG
>PVJC01012195.1:0-17007 GCA_004026665.1 Murina feae | reverse complement strand
AACATGCCTTTAGTTTAACTTTGTTATGAAATCTGTAAGATAACATCAAGTTCATATATATATTTTTAATTTTTTATTGATGAAGGTATTATACATGTGTCTTTATCTTCCCATTGTCCCCTCATCCCCTCAGTCTTGCCCTCACTCAAGTTTTTATATTGGTTAGATGAGGAATGGAGGCCCAGGGAGGTGAAGTTCAAATAGCCAGGCGACTTAGTTCAGACTTGCTGCTATTTTGTGTCTTGGCATTCCTGAAGAGAATTCATAAACACAGGAAAAAATGGTGGGCTGGTCACTGTACCCTGTCTACTAGTATCTACTAGACTCTGTAGCTCTCTTGGTCCTTAAGATTTTCGGGCCAAGGACACCTTGGGCTCCTTTTCCCTAGAAAAATGCCCATGGTCACATATATTCATGTTGTTTATACATTATTTGAAAGTGGATTGAAGAGGGACATCCATGGCTGTGTTTGCAGTGGCCTTGGTAAGAGATGACAAAAGATTAGTTGAGGATAATAATGAGGGAATGCAGAGAAGTGACCAGATCTGAAGGCTTTGCTGACACAGCTCCTGTGTGGCTTATATGTCACTATTAGAGAAACTCAGAAAGGAAAATTAGAAGTAATCAGGAAATATTATGGAAATAAAATTGTGACTATAGAGATTAAGAGTAAAGTAGAAAAAATGTAAGGAAACACAAGTGCTAATACTTAAAAGTAGAGGAGTAACTGGAACATTTTAATAATCAAAGACAAATGCAGAAATGAAAAATCATTTGAGGAAAAGTTTTATAGAAATTGTCTATAAGTCAACCAAACATATATATTGAGTCCTACAAGGAAAAATGGGAGGTTAGACAGAAAGAAACAATATAAAAGTCATAAACATTTACTAGAATAAGAGTCCTTGAAGCTACATATTAAAAGGACTACTTTGGTCCTCATTGTATGGTCTTTAATGAAAGGAGAAAACCTTTGAGCATCCAGGAAAAAGGATTTTATCTAATCTAATAAAAGAATAATATTAAAATTGACTGTTTCTACGGGACGCCTAAGCCACGCCCACTAGCCAAGCAGAGCGGCTGTATGCAAATTAACCCAGCCAAGATGGAGGCCGGCAGTCATGGAGCTGGACTAAGCAGGAGGCTTCCGTTGCACCAGGAGTAAACTGTCTGCCTAGGCCGGCTGGGCTTCTCCTGGCTCCAGGCAACATTGTTTCAATTATAGAAGCCTTGGAGCTGAAGCAAACAGCAGGCTTCTGTTGCACCAGTGATGGAGGAAACTGCCTGCCTAGAGTCTACTAAGGCAACATTCAATTATAGAAGCCACGAGCTGAAGCCAACAGGAGGCTTCGTTACCTTTCTAGGCCTCGGCTTAGAACAGTGTACCAATTATTGAAGATAAATAAACCCCAGAAATCTGCTTCCAGCCAGCATTGCTGGGATGTTGAGTCAATGGGAGCTGTAGACAGCCTGAAAGCCTGAAAACAGCCCTTAGGCCCGCACCTAAGCTGGCCACACCCCAGTGGGGTGAGGGATCCCACTGGGGGGCTTGGCCAGCCTGCAAACAGCCATCAACCCCTCACCCAGGCTGGCCAGGTACCCCGTAGGGACCCAAAACCTGAAGGGACTGTGGGCAGCCTGAAAACACCCCTCAGCTCCTCACCCAAGCTGCCCAGGCACCCCAGTAGGGGACCCAAAACATGAAGGGGCTGTGGGCAGCCTAAAGACGGCCCTCAGCCCATCACCCAGGCTGGCCACACCCCAATGGGGTGAGAGTTCACACTGGGGGGCTTGGCCAGCCTGCAAACAGCCATCAGCCCCTCACCCAGGCTGACCAGGCACGCCAGCAGGTGGACATCCCCAGAGGAGTCCGATACTGCATGAGGGCACAGGCCAGGCTGAGGAACCTCCCGAGTGCACAAATTTTTGTGCACCGGGCCCCTAGTCACTATATAAAGGGAAAGAAAATCAGATTCTCATCAGGCTTTTTTAGAAAGCAATGCTTTATGCAAAAAAAAAAGTATCCTAATATATAAAAACCGTGGGTCCATCACAACCAGAGGCTCAACCAACTGGAAGTCAGTCCTGCTGTGGCGACCCAGTACTGACTGCTGAAGGGGCTGCGAATCAGGCCCGGAGAAAAGCCTGAAGAGAGACACAGGGTCTGATTTGTAGCCTCTGTGGGAACTGTTGATCAGCACTTGGCTTTCTTTTTCTCTCCAGCAGCTGGGCCTCCACTTCTCTCCAGGCCTTCACCGGGGCTGCTGATCAGCCCCACCTTTCTGATCAGGCCCCATTGATAGGCCCAGAGGTGCTACTGGCATAGGAACCCACCAGTCAGAACCAAATCCAGGTGAACTGTGATGAGCCAATGGCTGCCTAGGAGGTAGAGCTTTTGATGCTGAGTGGCATAGAAACCTACTAATCAGAACCAAATTGGCCAGCAGGGGAGAGCAGTTGGGGGTGATTGGACTGGCAGGAGAGCAGTTATGTGTTAATCAGCATGGCTGGGGAGCAGTTCGAGGGTGATCAGGCAGGCAGGTAGAAGTGGGTAGGGGCAATCAGACAGGCAGATAAGCAAGCGGTTAAGAGCCAGCAGTCCTGGATTGTGAGAGGGAGTCGGACTGTCAGTTTCCCACAGGGATCGGGTTTAAACTGGCAGTCAGACATCCCCCGAGGAGCTCCAGATTGGAGAGGGTGCAGGCTGGGCAAGGGACACATTCTCTCCCCCCCTCCCCCCCCCTCTTCAGTGCACAAATTTTATGCGCTGGGCTTATAGTATTTAAGATAATCATGGAAAGAACATGTTAGCCGTGAAAGTTATAACTAGCTAAAACTGATCTTCAGAAATGAACCAGCAGGCAAATTGTTGTGAATGCTGCAAAAGTCGGGAAATGTATTTCCTGTGAGCTCTTTTTGAAGAATTCAATAGAGAATAAGCTTCAGGTAACTAAATGGTTGATGAAGGATCTTTCTAGAAGTGTTTCAGCTTTATTAGCTTTATTCAGGTTTATCTCTGTGATCGTAATTATAGTTTCTGGCAAATTCAGGGAAGCTTACACCAGTGGTGATGGTGATGTACCACTGTGGGTAAATTCATGGATCTAGGCTGTGATCTTTAAGGGCCACTAGCATTACAGATGCAGAGCCACCTGGACACAATGTACTTCTTCATAGGTGTACACAGCCCTGCCTATGAAGTAGTCTTGTCAGAAAGATAGGGAGCTTTACATCTGATCAAGCTTCTAGATCTATCTACCATATACAAAAAATCATGGGGCCGTCATCAGAAAAACGGGTGAAATCAGACCACGGAAACCTTTACAATACAAAAGACTTAGTTTTAAAACAACAGGGGGTAAAGGAAATGAAACGGGAACCTGTAGATTAAAGGGGTTTAGGAGTACATCAATTTATCTTAACGTGTGGGCCTTTTCTCGGAACCTGAATCGAGCAATTAAATTGCAAAATAGAACAATACATAATGTAATTGGGAAAATGGGACTACTGGATGTTTAGCACTTGGTAATTCTTATTTTAAGTGTTTTATGACATTTTGGCTTTGATTAGTAATAATTAAAAATAATACATTAAGGGAAAAGGGTTTGAGTAACAGAATAGAGAACATGGGATGCCGAATAACTCACTTGAAATTGCAGTATGTGTTAGAGTTCACCAGAGAAGCAGAATCAATAATATATAGATAAACCAAAATAAAGCAACCCAAGCCAATGAAAATGAGGGATGTGTTATGCGGAATTGGCTCAGGTGATTTTGGAGGCTGAAGAGTCAGTCCCAGGAGACCCAGAAGAGCAGGTGGTGTAAGTTCCATCTGAGTCCAAAGGCCTCAGAAGACCTGTGTCTAAGCCCCAGCACTCAGACAGAGGTTGACTTTATTCCCCTGCCTTTTTGTTCTGTCCAGGCCCTCAACAGCTTGCAGGATGCTCACCCACCATGGGGGAAGGCTGTCTGCTCCCCGAAGTCTATCCATTTAAATGCTAATCTCATCGAGAAACACCTTAACAGGCGCACACACACCTGGAAATAATGTTTCACCAAAATCTATGCAGCCAAGCTGACACATAAAATTAATCATCACCGTAGAAAGCATGTTTTTTATTTCCCATCCCTGTGCCTTTTTGTCCTCTTGGCCGTAGGCGATCACACAGTAATTCATTGGTGTTGAATCACTGTGGTCATCAAAATGGAAAATGCAGGCTTCCTGTTCTGTACATGGAGGCCCCTGGTCGCTGGGGATTGTGCAAATGACATCCACAGTATTCATCCGCAGGGATTCCGTTTTTGCACTTCTTCTGTGAGGGTAGTGAGAAATTGTATGTGAGTGTGATTTCCTAGGGTTTGCGGGCCCCTGGAAGAACATGATTACTTGTTACCTCTAACACCTTTCTAAGACACAGGTTTTTTTACTCACTGAACATTTATGGGTTTATTCCTTTTTGTACACCAAAATTTTAATAATTTGCTTTTCTTGGTCAGATTTTTGAAATGCCGTGTTTGTAATGGACTTTGTCTACATTTTCTATAATCCATCTCAATGAAGATTTACTCTCATCTTAGCCCTAAGACTCTTAATTTTACCACGTATGAACAATAATGACAAGAAGGAAATCATCCTTATTTTGTTCTCATTTGTTTTCAATCACTTCTCCTGTGTGTGCTCTCCTCGAGTTGGAGGCAGACCCGAGCAGTTTTACATTTTCTGCATTTTTGAATCCTCTTTTTTTCGTTTTTAAAAATATATATATTTTATTGAATTTTTTACAGAGAGGAAGGGAGAGGGATAGAGAGTCAGAAACATCGATGAGAGAGAATCAGCTGCCTCCTGCACACTCCCTACTGGGGATGTGCCCGCAACCAAGGTACATGCCCCTGACCGGAATCCAATCCAGGACCCCTTAGTCCACAAGCCAACGCTCTAGCCACTGAGCCAAACCAGCCAGGCCTCTTCTTTCATTTTGAATGCCAGAAAACTCATGCCTAAGAGGTAAGTGACTTGTTCTGAGTCAAAAGATAAAGAGAGAAAAATAAGATGACTCTAAGGGTACAAGAAAGAGGCATAAGAAGAGGGAGAGGCCCTAACTGGTTTGGCTCAGTGGACAGAGCATCAGCCTGCGGACTCAAGGGTCCCAGGTTCGATTCCGGTCAAGGGCAGGTACCTTGGTTGCAAATCAATAAAATATATATTTAGAAGAAGAAGAAGAAGGAGAAGAAGGAGAAGAAGGAGAAGAAGGAGAAGAAGGAGAAGGAGAAACAGGAAGTTTCTAGCGGTGTAAACAATAGGGGGCAGTGAGTTGTGAGGTATTCTAACAACAGTAGGAGTGATGATGCTGTTAATGATTGTGGTGCTAGAGAACATGCTTCCAGGAAAGTGTGCTAAGAGCTTTGTAGGTTTGTGCCACTAGGTTTCATAAGCGTTTTTATGAGGGCGCCCTCATTATGTTCTCCATTTTACAGATGAACAAACAGAGCCCCTAGGATATTATGTAACGTGCACTGGGCAGGCTTAGCAGTAATAACCACCTGCCTCCTCCCCTGCCCCATCATAGTAACGCCCGACTCCTCCCAGGGCTCAGCAACCTGGCCAGGCTGCCCTACGCACTTGCGTTTCAGTCAGTAGCAGAGCCAAGAAAAGAATCTCTGTTTTCTGACCGGGAAGCCGTGCGAGTTTGTTTTTGGAATAGCTCCTCTAAGGCAACATTCTTGTCTTTTCTGTCCTGTCTCTGTGACTTCCTCGCCCGGTTCTTCCTGTTCACCTCTTCACTTTCCTTCCACGTTCCCAAGTGTGAAGTAAGTCACCGTTGGCTTCACATTATAATTGGGGGAGATAAAAGGAGGCCTGAAAATAATCTGGCCCATTGGGACTCTTGCCTTGATGTTTAGAGAATTTCTTTCTTGTCCCTGGCTTTCGACTTAACTTTCCCGCTAATGAGGAGTAACACGGTAATGTTGTCCCTGAACTTTTACTCACTAATAATTCACCCATGGAAGCATTCACAGCCAGCGCTGGTAATGAATGTAGAACAGCGACCTTCTGTAGAGAATGAAAGAAAAGAATCTTTTCTGTTCTCACAGGGGTCCTTCCTGTGTGGAAAAACCAAACAGAACAAGAAAAATAAATCAGGCCCTTGAAGGAAAGGAGCTACATCTTGAGATGGTTATATTTGGAAAAATTCGAGTAGCCCAGAGGTTACTTCCCAGTTGAAGCAGTGAGGAATTTTCCAGTGTGAGATTATTCTTCACATGGCCACCAAGAGGGTATTTTCGGTGCTAAAATAATTGCTGGTTCTTGGTGTGGTGATCTTTACCCTTCCTGCCACATGTAGTAGGAGAATTTTCTCTGTAACTGTGTCCTCAGACCTCTCAGCCTTCTCCCCAAAAAAGACACAGGGAAAGCTAAAGAGGGAGAAAAATACCATGAAAAATACCATATTTAATGGTATTTGTTTTAGACAGACCCTTCACATGACAAGGGTGTTCGAGAAAAACACCTTTGCTCTGTTGCTCTTCACGGGAAAGAGAAGAACAAGGATGAGTATCCATTCTCTCTGACAGTTAAGGGTCAACTTCCTGGAGATATTCTTTGTGTTGTGTTTCCCATCGGGAGTTCTGGAGGCATTTGGTGAATATTTCCCACTTCCCATCTTAGCCCATTTGGTGCACTTGGCACCTGAAAGTTTGGTTACACGGGAGATTGATGGAGCTGCAGCGAATGAACCAGTTGCCCCAGCGTTATTCCTTAGTGAAACGATGCTACTCAGTGCAAAGCAGTAAGTAGGGGCTAGCTGTGCTACCCATTTTTGGTGTAAGAAATCTAATTAAAAAGAAAAAAAAAGATTTTAACTTTACAGAAGCAATGGGAAAACAAAGCTATTGTGGTGGTTTATATTATTTTTATTTTGTTAACTAGATATTAGGCGAAACAGAGAAAAACAAAACAAAAGAAAACCCACCCAAAAATCCAGTTCCTCTTGGAGATAAAATCCACAATCCAAGTAGAAATTGATAAAGTACTGCAACAGAGAGGTATCTTCAATTCGTGGGTTTGTATATCCAACAAATTTAAAATGTGTGTGATTTAAAAATTTTTATTTTTTTAATTTCAGCTTTATTGAAGTATCAGTGAAAAATAAAATCATAAGACCTTTAAAATATATGTCATGAATATTTGATATACACATACTATAACAGTGTTTTAAGGATTTTGGAAAATTTGTGATCTTAGGAGATTTGGGTCAGAGAACTTGAGTAATTTTACAAAGCAGACTATAACAAGTATTCCTGTTGAATTATTTTACACTATTTTGTAGCCTTCCCATAGAAAATACTTGTTATATTTGTAGGTGAACATGTTCATTCGGCCTGGGAAGCCAGGTTGAATTTTCATTGGCTTGCTTCCTTGGCTAGTAAGATTGTGCTTCATAAAACAGTAAGCAAACCCAGTCGGGCAGTGCCAGTGCTGCGGTGGGACAGTGATGAAGAAGCAAACTGAAATTTACCGCGAAGATGGCTTCCCTTGCAGCATGGAAAACACAGCTGCCAGTTCATTCTCTCTTTCTGTGAGATGTTTACGTAAAACTAGGATTTCACATAATCACGAACATTTTGCAAGGGGTAGACTAGAACCCCTTCACTAGCAGCTTCCCATGTTCATCAGCCGTAAAACTTTCCGCTGGCTTCCTGGGTTTCCTGGCCCACTTAAGGCAGCGCCGGGCAGCGGGGGAAACGTGCTGACGGCCAGGTGGTTTATCAGGCGTGGCTCGGGCCTGTCCAGAGAGGTGGCCGCGACAAGCTGGAGGAGACAGTCTAGGGTAGAGGGAGAGAGACTGCCTTCCCACGCTGGCGCCTGTGCCTGCTCCGAGCGGGATTTGTGAGAAAGGTCAGGGCAAGAAGGTGCACTGGAATACTGGAGAGACTTTCTGGGCTTTGTCGGAACGTGGTGACATCACAGATCACCAGTTCAGAGGAACCCAAAGGGCCTGCTGCCCTCACAGGTTTCACTTTGAAACCTGTAAGTTAAACGCTTCAAGTAGAGGGCGGGTCATGTTGATCACAATGAATAGATACATAGTGCAAGTGGGCCCCTGGGCTAGTTAAGGGATGCATTTGCTTCTGGTCATAACCTGTGGAAACAGTTAGGACCAGAACATTCAGAGGGGAAACATAGGCATTTAAGCATTCCATATCTACTGATTTGGTGATTTGATAATGTGCATTATAGTTAATTAAAAAGACCCATATTGTGTGGTAGCCAAATTTTACCAAATTGAAGTCAGACTAAGATTTGATTATGGTTCTATTATCGCAGATTCCATGATCTTGTTAATAAAATGAGAATAATAATAACAATTTCATAAGAGTCATAGAAATAATGGACGTAAATTACCAGCAGTGTGTCTGGCACATGGACAGGATTCAAATTTTGGGGCCCTAATTGTTATTACCATATATCTGTATAGTTTTGAGAGGATTAAATCGATTTCTGAAAATAGAAAATTAAAAATATTGGTGAGTGTGGGTTTTGGACAAACCTCTTCCATTGGTTTTCTTCTGGAGATTCAGGGTCTGTCTGCTAAAACATCCATTCTTTTTCTGTAAGAGGAACCTTTCTCCCCCATGGTGTCCTGCATATGGTGACTATCACTGCAAAGACGTTGTAATCATGGAGGCACTGGGGGACGGGCCTGTGGTGTTGCTAAGTGGATACAGCATGACAAGGATTTGGAGGTTATTGGTGATAAATGCCCGTCACTGGCGATCACTGGGCAATGCATTTGTCCTTTCACTCGACCCTCTCACCTGCACAGAAATGTTTGGCAGGAATCTTGATGTCACCTGGTCCATTTCTCCACACATTCCAGAACCTGAAATTCTAGTGTCTGTACTGTTTTCCCCTTCCCACTTTTGCTGGCTGCTAATTTGTTGAAAACATAAG
Organism: Murina feae; assembly: GCA_004026665.1. Taxonomy (NCBI): domain Eukaryota; kingdom Metazoa; phylum Chordata; class Mammalia; order Chiroptera; family Vespertilionidae; genus Murina; species Murina feae. The sequence continues at coordinate 8,054 of PVJC01012195.1, read as the reverse complement.
AAACGTTAGATGTTTAATGTTTATGTTAGTGGCAACCCGGAATTAAGAACAGCATTTTTTTTGTGGTGATAAAACTAGTTGCTTCTCACCCTCCCACTTGATGATTCCTCCAGCCTGTTTAACTCTTTCTAAGCAAAGATGAGTGACTCTTCTATTCGCCACCTGTTAAGTTCTGTAGGTCTGAAGTCCCGGAGATGCTCAAATATAAAATTTCCTGAAATGGAAAAGCGTTTTTTTTTTTTTTTTTTAATTTTTATTGGTCAAATGATGGAGAAATCTAACGTGTCCTAAAATCATTTGGAGACTCAAGTAGCAATTACTGCGATTCAAGAAATAGCTTTAGCTGGACTCCTGTAGGCCGATGGTGGCATCACCCTTCCCTGCCCTCTTCTAAGCTGGGCGTGGCCCTGAGACCTGTGTGGAGACTGTGGCAGGGACTCAGTGAGCAGGGTAGCTGGAATGTGAGCGGCGTGAGCAGTGTTATCTGTAGGTGACGCGCTAAGATGGTGCATGCTTTGCTAGGACCTCTGTTTTCACATCTCTGCAGTCTGTCAGGTGAGAAGGTCAAGATTCCCTCAGCCCGAGCGCCTGATAGAGGGAGATGCTGAACCCAGACTCCTAGAGGGTGCCTTTGCAGCGTTTGCAAGAAGACACCTGTTTTAGGTTTCTGCTTTGGAGGATTAATTGTTGGTAAATTAACAACTTAATTTACCCCGAGGAATATGGGTCAACAAAAAGGCTTTCATTTTTAGTCTTCAATATAATTCAATACACATTTTGGAGAAAAGGTTCCAATCCTGGTTCCCAGTGTGACCTTTCGAACCTTTGTTCCTAATTGGGCTCCATCATCTCCCTCCCCCATCAGCAGAGCAGCCCACATCCCGTGGGAGGACAGAACCCGGGGATGCCATTCTCGCTCATAGATTCAAGGGCAGACATTTTCTAGGTTCTGTGTAGCCACTGAGGACTCTCTCCTGGATTCTTGGCATCCAGTGACAGCCCTGATCTGTCCTTCAGTTCATGGAAATGTCCCTGGCTGTCGGGATAGTTTCCTACCATATATGTGTGTGTATATATATAAATTCTTCATAGATCTATATACCTAGAAGGATCTATCTATCTAACCATTCATCTACTTGCTAGTATTAGATTGTACAATTATGAAAGGATATAAATATTAATATCAAGTACATAAAATACAAACATTTTCTATTCTAAAGTATAGGTTGTCGCTGGTAGTCCTTTATATAGCTAGCTTAGAGATCCAAGGAAATACTATGTACATTGTAGAATTAGTGCTGTGCCCATTATGAGCACCTTAACAATATCTATGTTAAGAGATAAGAGATTATCTCATGTGTACTATTTGAGGAGCTATTGGTCTTAATTTTATTTATTTGGACATATTAGGTACTATTCTTACCATAACAGTATATTTTTTCTTAAATCATTCCTTAAATCAACTCATGATTATTAAATCAAGGCAATTATGCATTTTTGGCTTAAGTTCCACGTACAAAACTTAGTGTTTGTTTTGCTGTTGTACTGAGTCATTGCTACATTTTTGTGGTAAGTATATGGTTTTACCCTCTACATGGCCTTTTTTCTCTGTGTATCAACTCAGGTTATCTGAATTGTACATTCCAAGCATTTCTATGAAATAAAATAATTGTCAATCACACTTTAAAGGTTTAAATTCCTAGGCTGGAAAAGGGGTAAGTCACATTCTCACATGTGAAGCAGGGGGTCTCCCAGGGGTGAGGACGATGGAGTCCTAGTGCTAGGACACTTGCATGCACGCACGACTCTGGAGACCAGGTTCTGTGACGCAGGTCTAATTTTATTGAGGAAGTACAGCAGTATATATAGTGGAGGTGGCCAATCGTAGAACGTCTTATTAGGGAGCCAATGAGCGTAAAGGTTGGGGTACTGTGTACGTGGCTCTAGGAGGGGCTCAGGCGGGTGTTGCCATCTTCCTGGTTTGACAGAAAGATCTGAACTGCTGGAGTGTGCTCACAGCATTGCATCAGCTACTGCACCGAGATAAACCTCCTGTGCTCTACCTACACACATGCAATAATCAAACCCGGTGACACAGTAAGAAAAGGTATTTAAGGTCTGTGTGTATATGCATACATCCTTTCATATAGTTTTATAGTCATGTGCATCCCTACAACGGAGGCGTGGGCAGTAGATCCCTGCCCCAAGTCCTCCCTGCTCCATGTGGAGAATGAGTCCAGACTGGAACACGATGAACAGGGTCTGCTAGGACGTGGTGTGACCTCTTCCTTCTGTGCACAGTGCCTGGCATATGGCTAGCAGCAAATGGTGATTGAGTGAGTGCATGGGCCTGTCACCGACAACTGCCATGCGCCCAACAGGTGCTGGAGCTAGTCTCGCAAGGGGGGGTGGCAACATGTGCATGGTTGGGTGGGGTGTGTTGGGAAGGTTTCAAGTAGGGTGCTGTTGGGCCCGTGGGCATTGGCTTGGTGAGGACTCGGGGGGTGGGGGGCAGAAGGGCATGCCTTGCCCACAGTGACAGCAGTTTGTGTGAAGAAGGCCCTGTGGCAGGGACTTGGTGAAGAGAGGTGAGCTGTGATTGTCTTTTCCCTGAGAGATCTCTTTATTTGGGCCAACATCTTTTGTGTTTCCTTTCTTTCTTTTTCATGGGTATATGTACTTACCTACCTGACCGACCGATCCTCTTCTCAGAAGGGGATAAAGCCTGGAATGGACCATTTCTCCAGTATTTTCCGTGTTGGGTTGTGTTGGAATAAGCCTGCACTGATACAGATATACAGCCTTAACACACAGAGTGTGTGTGTGGCCCATGTGTGCGTACACGTGAGAGGAGGGAGAGACTCGGCGTGTACTATGAGAAATGAAGACATTAGCGTTTGCTCAGACCTGCATCCCAAGGAAGGAAGTAAATGTCTCTGGTATCCCACACAAGACGTAAGCACTGCAGGGCACTGAGAGCGCCTCGCTGAGCCCTCCACGAGCAGTGCATTCACTGGCAAAGTGCTGAGGAGTTCCCAGGGAGCATTGCAGGCCCAGAATGACGTGCTCTATCACACCCGTGCACTCTGTTCGCATGGGGTGATGAACGGCCTTTCCTGTTCCGTGGCCAAGGCCAGAGGACCTGCACCACCTCTGGTGCAGGCTGAGGTCATTCATCACGCCTCACTTAGCCGATCACTGCCTTAAAGGACACCACAGGAGTACACTCCCGCTTAAGGGATCCGTTACAGAGAAAGTCTTCGTGGGTTAACTGTCAGAAGCAAATACTGGCCCTGACCAGTTTGGCTCAGTGGATAGAGCATTGGCCTGCGGACTAAAAGGTCCCAAGTTCGATTCCAGTCAAGGGCATGTACCTTAGTTGCAGGCACATTCTCAGTAGGGGGTGTGCAGGAGGCAGCTGATGGATGTTTCTAACTTTCTATCCCTCTCCCTTCCTCCCTATAAAAAATCAATAAGACATGTTTAAAAAAAAAAAGCAAATACTGTGTGGTCCTCCCTGCTGCATAACACCCCCCCTCCCCGCTGCAATTTGACTTTACCAGAGTTTGAATAGAATCACTTGACGGGGAGAGTGTATTAAGCCACAAATATGTGTTTTTCCAATGTTGGTGACCGGCAGGGTTTCGTTGTCCTATTTTTGTATGGCAAACCTACCTTTTTTTTTTTTTTTAAATACCAAAAATTTCTATCAACCTTTACCTAAGAGGCCTGCAGCCCACAAACTCGCTTAGTAATTTTAATTCACTGGTCCTGAGGTTGGAGTGAAGGGTTGTCATGCCCGCATTCTGTTTGGCTGTTGGTTCAGCCTGCCCCTGAGGAAGACCATGCCATCCATTCTGGCTGGTGATGCCACGGGGCTCTCACACCCTCCAGATGGTGCGTGGCCTATGGGAAGGCAGACCAGAACCTTTTTGTGGGACGATTATGATACTGCAGCATGAAGACAGCACCTTGGTTCAGCACAGTAGTTGTTCAGAAAAGTTCGATTTACATCAAAGGCTGGTTACATTTATTCTCTTAAAAATGTCTTTCACAGTTGGCTCTGAGAAATGCTGTGATGTCACTTGGCATAACCCTAGGAGCACTGCCAGTTCTGAAAACCTGTGTAGCAAATCAGCATTGCAGTATTTTTGGAAACTTCACTGTGAAGTTTCCTGTGCTTTGGAATTACACGGTGTGAGCTGTCTTACTCTCCTGTACTGACGGATGCTGTCATCTTTTAAGTTGATCCTGGTTTAGTTGTGTGTTTGTATATCAAACATAAAACCAATTTTCTCTCTATATACAAACATACGCAAATGAAACATGAACCACATGTTATATATACACATATGTATATTAATTTTTTAATGAAAAACATACTTTAGTGTCTTCTGTAGATTGGCTGGTCCTTGGTAGGTTTGTTGACAATTTTCTCTCCATTTTGACTGTTGATGAAAACTGGTGATGGGCCCAGCCGGCGTGGCTCAGTGGTTGAGCCTCAACCGGTTGGGGCATATGCTGGGTGGCAGGCTCTGTCCCCAGTGTGGGGTGTGCAGGAGACAGCCAGTCAATGATTGTCATTATTGATGTTTCTATCTCTCTCTCCCTCTCCCTTCCTCTCTGAAATCAATAACAAACAAACAAACAAACAAACGAACGAAACAACAACAACTGATGATGGTTCTCTCCTTTTTAGGAGCAAACAGCACACTACGATTTATGGAGCCAAATGAAGTTTGGGCTTTGTCTTATTTTTTATTTTAATTTTATTTTTTTAGTAAATATATATTTTTTTATTGGTTTCCAAGAGGAAGGGAGCGGGAGAGAGAGATGGAAATATCAGTGATGAGAGAGAATCATTCATCGCCTGCCTCTTGCACACCCCACACTGGGGTCAAGCCCACAACTGGGGCATGTGCCCTTGATTGGAATCAAACCCAGGACTCTTCAGTACGCGAAACCAGCTAGGGCTGGGCTGTGTCTTTGCTTAGTGGCTTCCTGTCATTATGACCCAATGGCCATGTGTAAGTAACAAACACTCCTATTCATCCTTTGAAGCCTTAACTTGCACAGCCTGATGTTCTCATGTTTTTAAGAGAATGATGGACATTTTGCTGTGCAGTATATTTCCTCCATGATCTGTATACTTAAAGCTGAGGGAACGCCATATGATTTTCTATCATTTTTATGGAGGGATCAAATTCAGGCACAGCTCAGCATGCTCCTAGCTTTTGTTGCAAACTTCTTCACTGAAATATATTAATAATGTGTGTAAACATCTGTCTCCCAAAACTTGTGTGAGCACACAATATCTATTTATGGTGAAGAGAAGGACGAAGCTGTTAAATAAAGCAGTTTTATGAACAATTTTAAGTCACATAATTTTCAAACAATCATAGGTTAATTTTTGCCCAATATAAGTATGTCACAAATCGAACAAACTTTTTGCTCCATTTTTTAAATTCTGGTGACACCTGTCTTTTTCACCCCATATCACCCCCTTTCTTGATGCTTAACCCAGGTGGAAGTGAAATTGGACTCAAGCTGCCATTCATTCTTCTTCTTGGCTCTTCATTTTTCTCTCAAAAATACCATCCACCTGTTATATTTTACTATGTCAATTTACTTGCTCCATCTATAAGCGTTTCTCACTTGGGAATTTCAAGAATGGATGAGCCCTGACTGGTTTGGCTTAGTGGATAAGACGTCGGCCTGCGAACTCAAGGGTCCCGGGTTCGATTCCAGTCAAGGGCATGTACCTTGGTTGCGGGCACATTCCCAGTGAGGGGTTTGCAGGAGGCAGCTGATTGATGTTTCTCTCTCATTGATGTTTCTAACTCTCTTTCCCTCTCCTTTCCTCTCTGTAAAAAATCAATAAAGTATGTTAAAAAAAAAAAGAATGGATGAGTTGGGATAATGCCAGTAACCATTGAAACAAAGTACTATCAAATTCTGGGTGTTTTTCACTTCTCTCTTATGGGTGATGATTTTTTTTGTGATCTTTTCCCCATTGAAAAAGGGATATATAGTTTTAGTAGTAATTATTGGTTCTAATATTGTGTGTGTATATACATATAGCTATACACATAGACATACTATATATATATATATATATATATATATATATATATATGTATATATATCCATATGATGCATATTTGAGGTGGTAAATTTTGTTAATTGATTCAGAAAGAAGACTAAAAAAATACTTATTAAATAAGAAAAGAGGATAAACTCACATCTTGTTTATAACTATTTTAGATAGAATGGTCTTTGAAAATTCAATATTTAAAAATATTCCCAGATGAAGAATTTTATTTATACATTGATTTCTACAGTTGTAGTTTATAAAATACCCCAGAAAGAGTCAATCATGAAATTATATCAGCCAAAATAAGTGTAATCATGTTTCCCAGCTTAACAAGAAGGAGGAGGTACTTTGCATGCACAATTCCATGCAAATGAATTCATATTTCCATCTAGCTGTAACGGGCATATTCTCTCTACAGCTGTGCTTTTAGTTTTGATGTGGTGATAGAAGCTCCACTTTCAGAATTACTGGATTTGGAAATAGGACTTGGAATATTGAATTTGCTGCCGAAAATAATGATGCTATCGCTCTCCCTTTAGTTTTCAAAAAATGTTCCTACATAGAAGACATTGCTCAAAACCCTTTGCCTTTGCTAACTAATTTAATTCCAATAGCAGCCCCATGAGTTGGGTACTGGTACAGTCTCATTTTTGATGGAAATCTTGAGGCACAGAGAGGTTAAGCCTTTGGCCCAGGGTCACACAGCTGGTAGGAGACTGGGTGGATTTTGAATCCAGGCCTTTTGGCTTCAGATCCCTGTGAGTCACTGTGACTGACATACTGCCTTCAGGGGATCAGGCCCCTACTTCACACTCTAGCCTCTTTCCCCCAGTCCTGATAGATATTATCTTCACTTCACAGCCCAGAAAACTGAGACTCAGGTGAATTCCCTAGGATGCAGCGGTTACCAACCGATGGTCTGTGGACCACTGGTGGTCCGTGAGGTCCGAAAGGTTGCCGACTGCTGGACTAGAGAGTTGTGAGTTTTTTTGAAAAATTTGTTTTTATTTATTTCAGAGAGAGGAAGGGGGAGGGAGAGAGAAAGGGAGATAAAAACATCAAAGATAAGAGAATATTGACTGGCTGCCTCCTGCACACCCTTACTGGGGATCGAGCCAGCAACCCAGGCATGCACCTCGACCAGGGAAGGAACTGTGACCTCCTGGTTCATGGATGGACACTCAACCACTAAGCCACACCTGCCGGGCAAGAGAGCTGGTACTCTTCTCCTCCATTTTCTTGCTCTTTTTGTTGTTGTTGGACACATGGAGTAGAATTGGTCTTAGATGTAGGTGGAGTCTCTTGATGGGAAGTTTTTAAATGAATTCTACAGGAGTTCCTACATATTCTGTAGGCATGTACTTTAATACAATTTTGCAGGGTGATTTACTACACCTATTAAAATTTGGCATACAGACTTTTGATTTTGAAAATCTACTTAGAAACTCACAGAAGAAATCATAAGACCGTTTACTGGTTAATTTCCAGTTAATTTCAGCAGTTTAGATTTAGTGTCTGAGGTAGTGTTTGCACTTATTCTATACCTAATACAAAGACAGATCTGCTGGGTTATACAGAACACGTGTACCCATTCCCAGATGTGTCCTTCAGCAGATGTGTATTTCCTGACTTTAGTGCTGAGGTGTTCTCCGCGCAGGCCCCCCTGTGAAAGGAGAGCTCTGGCTAAATGTTAGGTAGGAGGTTTCTGTTTCTTACCTACATGCCTGCTTCAATTAGTCCCGCCTCAGTGACTTAGTGTGATTAATGAATTGAAGGTCAGCTTTAGGACTTCAGAAGGTATTGTTCTTGGGCAGATAAACATTTCACATAGTTTATTCTTATGTTCTTTCTTTTAGCTTATTTGTCAAAAAAGAGATTTGCCTTGAAAGGAAATGTTTGTTATAGCATCTTCTTTTGACAGGCTGCCTTTCTCAAGTCATTTCCCTCCCCTCCCCTCCCC
>PVJC01012194.1:23221-40166 GCA_004026665.1 Murina feae | reverse complement strand
ACCTTTGCTTGGTGTTTCTCTTTCATGATGATTCCTTTTTTGGTTATTCCTTCTGGTAGCAAGAGATGGCTGCACCTGTCCCACATCTTGTGTCTTTTCTCCTTTAATGCTCGTGGGGAAGCAGGAAAATCCCTTACCTTGCTTCATGTGGTTGCCTGAGTCTGATTGGGTCATATTCCACCCGGGTCCAATCTCTGCAGCTGGAGTGGGGGTTTCGTGCACTCACAGGCTTGAGCCTGAATCTTATGTTCAACCTTTGGAAGAGAGAGTAGGTAGAGTCCCACATGGACCATAAAAACAGAAAATGAGGAAGAGCCGGTGTTGTATAGTAAAATAATCATTTGGTCTTTATCCTCAGTTCCTGGCACAGGAGATTCTATGACTCTTGAAATTGGCTTCTTTTGTATGCTAATGAAATGACTAAAGTGAGTGTGTGTGTATGCGTGTGGGAGGGTCCCCTGATAGCTTTAGGATGAGGGCTAGCCACCAGAAAGACCAAGTGGTGATTAGAAGATTAGAGCTTTCAGCCCTCCCTCCAGGTATGGGGGACAGCTGGAGATTGAGTTCCGTCACCAAAGGGCAGTGATGGACACAAGCCTGCCTCATTATGGAACCTCTTCCAAAATCCTTACATTACGGCGTTTAAGGAGCTTCCAGGTTGATGAGCGCACCCAAGGGCTGGGAAGGTGGCACCCTAGAGAGGGCATGGAAGCTCCACACAGGTCCCTCATATCCTACCTGTGTACCTCTTCCATTTGGCTGTTCCTAAATTACATTCTTTATAATAAATAATAATAGTAAGGATAGTGCTTTGCTGAATTTGGTGAGTTATTCTAATGAATTATTGAAACTGAGGGGGGTTTCTGGGAACCACTGAACTGTAGTCAGTCAGAAAAATGGGCGTCAACCTAATATTTAGAACTGGTGTCTGAAGTGGGGGCAGTCTTATGGGATTGAGCCCTTAACCTGTAGGGTCTGAGCCCTTAACCTGCAGGGTCTGTGCTAACTCCCGATTCGTTAGGGTCAGAATTGACTTGCATTGTAGGACACCAACTTGGTGTTAGAATCATTTGATTAGTTTTGGAAAAGATGCACATATTTCATGTCAAGGAAAAAACAGACCTCAGGTGGATCCCTATTAGCTGTTAGCAGAAATAGAGTCAATGGAGGCAGATGATCAAAAAGCATATGCGCATTATATATGTTCCCCAGATGGGTTCCAGATCTGCCTTCCCAGTGGACCTGTCAATCCCATGGACATCATACTCTGATAGGACACCACTTCCATCCAGTCCAGATACTGCAACTCTGCTGGGAAGTGGTTCAGAGTTTGATATAGAGAATAAAGGTTAAAACCCACAGGTGGCTGGGGGAGTGAAAAACGGGAACAACTGTTTTTGCAGACCATTTTATACTATGTGTTGGCTTAAAAATGTTCATGCCCTTTGACCTACTAATTTTAAGTTTTAGGAATTTTTCCTAGGGGAATGATCCGCCATGTGGGTCAAGCTTTAGATAACACATTATCTATTGAACATTATTTATATTAGGGAAAAACTAACTCCAAAAACATGGCCAATATTATGGGAATGATTAGATAAACTTTGGTATAGCAGCATATCTTTTAGATGGAATATTTTATAACTACTAAGAATTATAGAAAATTTAAGTACCTGGGCAAATGATATAATTTGGTTGTTATTATACATTAAATAAATAGTAGGTGGTATATTACTTTAATATATAATATTATTCAAGTTATATACACAAGACATTAATAAAAATATTGGGAACACAGTACTACCTTGTGTGGTAGGCTAGTTGGTGTTTGCATTCTTTTTCTTATATATCCATTCTGTATTTTCAGATACTTCTATAAGACCACTCACTGTCACTGTGTTGAGTCTCCAGGGTGAGACTCAGAAGGGTCAGAAATGGAGTTCTCCTTTTATGATCAGGAAATAGTAAAACAATTCATCAGCAGTGCGTTCCACATCAGTTGAATTAGACTCCGGTCCTTAAGCTGGGGAGAGGCAAGGGAACGAGTGTTTATGGGCTGCATTGATTTTTCACTCCTTTTCTTTCTTGCTTATATCCTGTAACCCATTGGGAGAACCATGGGAGGTGAATGCTCTCAGGAAGTGCCAGAAGGAGTACAAGTCAAAGGCTGGGACAATTGAGACTGGAGGGTGCACTCAGCGGGGAGGAAGGCTTTGGAACACACAGTTCCCCTGAATTGACTTAGTGGGGGAGAAGGATCTTATATGTCTTTCAAATCCAGGGGATGTAAACTTTTACCAGTTGGGCAATTGCACCGAAATCACTACAGAGGACAATGGACCTGAGACAATTCTTTCTTTCCTTTTTTTTTTCTGAGACAGTTTTCTGAGATCATCACGTGCAGCCTCCAGGTTCTTTGGAAGGCCCAGGTCCTCAAAGAAGAGGCCCAGCGGAGGGTGAGCTTGGGGAAATACACTCCACGTCTCTTTTCCCTGCCCTCTCTCAGGTCTCTGCTCTGAATCCCTGTGTTCCCTCTGCTCTGTTCCAGCTCTGGCTTTCTTTGGGTCTGACAGCTTCAGCCACACCCCTAGTCCTTGTGTCTGTATCTCCCATCAAACTTGCACGTCCAGGGTCCTAGGCTGTCAACAGCTCTGATCTCTACCAATCAGGCAAACTTAACAGTGCTTCTGGGGAAACAGGCACAAACACTTTACTCTCTTGCCAGAGAGAGCTTGGGTTTGCACTGAAGTCCTGGCCCAACAGTTAAAGACAGGCAGGAATGGCAACAGGGACCTCTGACCCCTAGAGCCCTCTCCTCGGTCAGCCCTATGTTCTGTGTTGTGTGGTCTATTACAAGGATGGTGTACATCTATTACAAGGATGGTGTACACACCTCTCACCTGTGGGGTTTCAGCCCTGCTCCTGGACAACCCATCTTTCATCACTGCTGGAGAACTCGTCATTTGTCTCTCCTTTTCCTTCAGCTTTCTAAAGCTGGCAATGTTGTGAGTAGTTCTAACTTCAGAACTTCCAGAAGCACAGAGGGTATGAGTCTCTGACCCTTCTCTGCTCCCCATCTGCTCAGTTCTTCACTCCTCATTAAAGAGGATGGGGAGTGGAACCGGCTTTTCCAGATGGCTGCTCAGGGGTCTCAGCTCCATTTATTGAACAGCCCACTCTTGTCCACTGATTTGAAAAGGTATCATATTTCCGGACTTTGTATTCTGTCCCACTGTCTGTCCACATTGCCAACACCACTGAGAATCGAGAGCAGGCAGCAGCTGTGCAAGCCCCCACTCTCCGCCCCCCATTCTGGGCCTCAGTGCCTCTCCTCCTTGCAGACTGAATGCTGACACTAATAATAATATTCTTTGTAGTGACATCAGCAGATGCTACTCTTCCCGTTTGATGGGTAAAGATGAACGGAGAGGTTGAACTTGCTCATGACCTCATGGCTGGTAGGTGGAAGTGCAGTAGGAGTCCTGAGACAGACCTCACTGCCATGCTATCTATACTGTTGTTCAGAATGTTATTATAATGAGCACTAATAACTGCAGCTTATTGAGAGCTATCTGCTAGGTACTGTGTTGAGTACTTTGAGTACTTTGCATGTAGTGCCTCAATTAAGTTACTCTCCATAACAACCCTACAAGGTACATATGGTAATTAGATTGTACACATGGGAAACTGAGGCTCAGGGGAGATCTAAATGGCTAGAGGCTACTGGGTTAGTACATGTCGCTCCAAAGACCATGATTTCACAATTATGCTTTCCTGGCTCTCTATTTTCATGTTCATGATAAAAAATTCTTCCTCATTCCTTTGATAACACGTCCTTAATCAGCTACCAGACTTCAAGCAGGTACCAGGTGCGGAGGAGAGAAGTACAGGCATGCAGGCCTTATGGCTCTCTCCCTTCTCTTTAACTCCTTGAGGCAGCCATGCTTGCCTCACATTTTAATTTCTTAGCTATGAAATTCTCTCCAACAACATGCAAACTCTCTCCGTGCAGGGTCTCTGTCTTCTAAGACAATTCAGTGTTGGTGCTGAGAAAGCTGGTAGGGAGATCCTCATTAGTTAGAAGGGGGAAAAAGGTGAGTTGAGAAACTCAGACCTGATGGGACAAGCAGTGAGGAGCCTCAGAAAATTCTTGAGCAGAGAAATAAGACACAGAAATCTTGTTTAAGGAAGAGTTAGCCATGGCTCATAAGCGCTCTGTAGAATCTCTGCAAAGAAAGGAAAGAAACAGGACAACGAAACCCCATTGACCTTGTTTGTAGAGGTTCGATCTTCAGGGCACTTTGTCTATTTGATTGGAACAGCAGATCATCTGAATGGCCTAGGACCCCTTATTTTTCTCTGTGGATCAGGGGGTCTCAGTGTCCTAGGAGTCTAGGAAAACGGGGAAAGCTTTGTATTTTAGAGCAATCTTTTTATTCCAAAGCCTGGGAGAAACCTTGGAACCTTTAACTCTGATTGTTGTGCCCTTCGTGATCTGCCACTGGCCTTGTTTCTCTGGCCATCACCTTCCGCCTTCCTAGGCTGTGCCTCTGCCCAAACTGAGGAGAGGAAGGGTTAGAGAGGAAGGGGCTTGGGCAGTTTCCTGGAATAGTTTTGCCCCTTCTGGTCTAACTCTTCCTCTTCCTTGGGTCTTGGCTGCGATGCACCCTTTTGAAGGAAGCCACCTCAGCTCTGCGAGGTGGGTGGGTGCTCCTTCAGTGACTCCCCACCTCGGCCACCGTCACCCGGTCTTCTCTGCTGGCTCTGTGATGGACTGATAACTCACTCATCCCCTGGACTCTGGGCTCCTGATGGGAAAGGCCCATGTCTCAGTTGTCCCAGGCCTCGCACAGCAGCTGTCCCGAAATACTGGCTCATGAATAATGAAGGAGCCTTGCCATGAGCCAGCTGGCCCCATCTGTTGCACCAACTGACTAGTTGGTAGCTCTTGGCTCTTTGATTCTCCTTGTTACCCCAATAGGAAGACCTCTGCTCCCAAATCAGAGGCAGAGGAGCACCTTCCTTCCCAGGAAGGCCTTTCCTCGGGGTCCCTGGCCTCAGACCCTTCTCAACCCGGCTTTCTCAAAGAGCCCTGTTCCAGCACAGTGGGCAGTGCCCTTTCTCTTGGGCCAACAAATCAAAAAGCAACACCTCCACTGGCCGTGTGACTTCCTGAAGCTGCCGGCCTGCTCTGACAAAGACCTCCTTCACCAAACTGATCAGGCTCCCCTGAGTCCTCCTGACTAAGCTTCACCCTGGGCCCTGTCCCCAACCTGTTAACTCCAGTTTTAGCAAGAATCCTGCTGTGTCCGCTTAGCTAAACTCTCCCCACCCTTGGAATCTGATCACATACCTTATCCCCCACTCATCACTCTGGGCTGCCTTCAGCAAGAATGCTGTTAGATCATTTAGGAAGAATCCTCCTCACTCATGATGTCTCTCTCCTCTTAGTAATCTTCCATCTCCCGCCCTCCCCACCCTGCTCCTTTACTGCAAATCCCACCTGTCCTTGTATTGGGTGTTAAGCCCAATCTCTTTCCCCTACTGCAGAGCCCTCATTGCTATGGTCCTTGAAGTCTTCCTTATCCTCTTTGACAGGTGCCATGAATTACTTTTCTTCAACAGCAAATCGCATCCCCAGCCTTGTGCACCTCTGTCTTCTCAGGTTGCTTCTCCACCACTTTCCACCGCCCTCACTCCTCTTCCTCTCCGTAGCACTTTGGACCTTATTCTCTCTTCAATATTTAATTACTCCCCTCTTTTAGCTCGTGGCTTCTCAGCATTTGGCTCCCCCCCGCCCCTCCTGTTTTCTCCCTCAGCTGGTACTTGTCCATGTATTTCTTAAATACACATTTATTTGTTTATAAGTTTGTGTTTTTAACCTTCTGCTCCTCTTAGTCTCAGCACACTGCCTCTCCAGGAAGTAACCCCCCAAGGCCTCAAAATGGATATTATCTCAGAGTGGTTGAAGCTTCTTAGAAAATGCTCACAGCCTGTGGTCTGAATCAGGATCCTTCATCTTATAGGGTAGTTGACTGAGCCTTTGGTGTCTCTTAGAGAGTGTCTGAATGAGCCGGGGGGAATCTGATGATGTGGCCCACAGTCCTGCTATGAGCTCATCCCCTACTTGCCTCATTCCCTGGACATCCAGTTGGACAGCTAGTTGCAGAGACCACTATTGTCCATTGAGGACAAGGAAGCAGTGGGAGGAGCTGGTGTTCCTGGTTCCAGATGCCCAGTTTACAGCTGGAGAAGTTAATGTCCCAGGGGCCTGGGGAGCAGGTATGTCATCCAAGGTGATGGCCAGTCAGGGTGTCCTGGTGGAGCCAATTCTAGTGTCTTTACATATGCTGGACAATTATTTTGCAGCTCCAAAATACACTTTTAGTGTCATCCAAGCCAGCTATAAGCTGACTGTTGTAACAATTCTTGCACATATCATCATTATTTTGGAATATGTGGCATGAAACATTTGATTGAATTTGAAATCTGTTTATATTATCACAAAAATGCCAATATTACTTATTTGTCAATGAAGAAAAGAGTTCATAGGTTATTCCAATATAATTTAAATGTGGATTTTTGAATGGTTGTAATTATAGTCTTGTGAGAACCAAGTTTCTTGTTGATGGAGATCATCAGGAGCTTGAAGAGAATATCACTACAAAGAGGGGGCTGGGCTGTGGCTCAGTGCAAACATCACCTGCTCAGGGAAGCCTTCAGGTGTGCAAAGAGTCACATGTAACCATTTCCAACCTGTGTTCCCCTCAACGGAACAGGGAGAGGTTACAAAAATTAAGTACAGCAGCACAAATTCAAGCATCTCACTTACATATTTAAAAGCATTTATTTGGAAGTTGTATATAAATTCACGATTTAATACCTTCCTAAAAGTTTTGTATTTTGTTTTTATTATACCGAAATTTCCTGTTATCTGTGGTTTCACTTTTCATGGTTTTAGTTACTTACTCATGGTCAACCATGGTGTGAAAATATTAAATGGAAAATTCCAGAAAGAAACAATTCCTAAGTTTTAAATTGCATGCTATTCTGAGTAGCATGGTGAAACCTTTCACCATCCCACTCTGTCCTGCCTGGGGATGTGAATCATCCATCTGTCCAGTGTTTCCACGCTGTACCTGATCAACTTGTTAGGTACTATCTTCGGACTCGGGCAACCCCTGGCATCTTGCAATGTAAGCCCCAAAGATAAAGGGTCTACCGTATTATTTAAAAGTCTAATAATTTTTCCCCACTAAACTTCAAATTACCTTCCGTTTACTCCAGGGTGTGATACAAATGCTATTGTTCTTTTCTACATGCTATAACATAAAGACTGCTGGGAATTAAAAAGAACAACTTTTATTGAGGTATAATTTACATACTACACAGTTCACCCATTTAAGTGTACATTTCAATGATTTTTAGTAAGTTTACTAAGTTGCACAACCATTTTTAGAACATTTTCCTCCCAACAAGATGGATGGTGAGAAGGGACCAGAAGGCATTCCTGGGGAGAGCGGACTTTCAAGTACAAAGGTGCTGAGTTCCCAGGAACAGAAATTCCAGAGGCACAGGGAAGATCAAGGGACGGATGTTGCTCTGGGGTGGGGGCTGTGGCTCAGTGCAAACATACCTGCTCAGGGAAGCCTTCAGGTGTACACAGCAGCTTGCTGTGTCTTGTCCTGGGCCCAATGTCAGCCTGTCGCAGGTCATGGCTCTGCTGTCCCCTCTGGACTGTGACAAGTCCTGCTTTGTGTCCCCAGAACTTAGCCTCGTCTCTGGCAAACAGCAGGGCCTCAATAATAAGTGCTTTCCAGCTCTTTATCCTCCCTCCATGGTGGCTGGCACATGGGGACTTTCCCCAGCAAACAACAGTGACGGGGCGGAATCTGAGTGTCTCAGTGCGTGGGGCCGAGTAAGTGCAGGCTAGGCACCGGAGTCCTGGGTCTGGTCTGGCTCTGCTCTGGCATTGGTCCCTCTGTGCTGTCCTTGTGCCTTTCAGCTGGGCCATGGCCTCCAGAGTGAGGCTGCCGCAGCAGACACTGCCTCAGTTGCCGCCCTGCTGTAGATCCCCACTGTCCCAGTGCTGAGCTTTCCCCCTGGTGCATTGGGGAGCTGCCTGCATAGGAGGGGACACTTTGCAGGGAGCAAGGGAGGCTCTGCCTGGCCTTGGCATCAGAGCATTTGCGCAGACTGCTGCCGCCATGCAGGCCAGACACCGCGAAGGCAAGCACATGAAGTGCCCTTGCCGCCTTCAGAAGCAGGCACGTGGGCACCATGTCTCCTCTGGATGCAGGGACAATGGGGAGATGTAGAGCAGGCACATTGAGCTATTTCTGTGTGTCCTTACAGCTGCCCAGACTTGCAAACCCTTTTGAAAAGCAGAGTTACTTTACTAGGAGTAGAGCTCCATGATTTCTTCTCACTGGACTCTCAGTTCTGCTCTGGATATGTCCTCGGTGTCCTGCTCGCGAACCGTCATCCACTCTTATAAACCTACCCTGACAGCTGACATAAAATACAGCCAGACGCCACAGAGAGCTTTCTGGCATTGGGCTCATGCTAGCAAAGTGACCGTGGCTGCGACCGAGAAGCCCTCCCCAAGTGCTTCCATCCTCAAGTGGGTTCTGGGTTGGGGTGGGAGCTGCTCTTGGAGACCAGCTGAAGTTGAGTTACAGCTCCAGGGCTGACACCTTGGTGCTGGGCCCAGCAGCAGCCCCGGGGGAGGTGGTGGGTGCCCGCTTCGCTTCATCTCCCCAACTCTCTGGGCAATACAGGACCTGTCTGGGCACCCTGAGACAGATCAGACCTGACTGTGGTTTTCCAGTCTCTTCCTGTTGTTAATAAATATAACAAATCTTCACAGCTGGCGGCTGCCACTTGCATCTCCTCCCCTCCTCCTCCCTCTGTCACTAATTAGTGCTAAAGGGGGAGCAAACCTTCAGGCACTGCTTTGCCTTTGTAGTGGCGATTATTGTGGGAGCCACCCACACCCTCCCAGCAGATACACTCCCCACACCTGAGCCTGAGCCACGTGCTTCCTTCTACAGAGTTTTGGCTTTGCTATGCTTGATGGGAGTCCAAACATTGAAGGGAGCAACCTCACATTTGTCTCTGGTTTTGAGAAACAAAAGGGAAGGGGAGAGAACACCTCTGGAGGATGTGATTCAGGAAAGGTGTTGGCGGGTCTACTTTTAAAAAAGTTGATGCCTCCAAAGTGGCAACCTGGTCTAGACGAGTGTCACGTGGAACGTGGCAAAAAGGCCTCTACTGACACCTCTGTGCTTCTGAAGTGGGTCCGCCTCAGACAGCTCTCAGCCCTGCACGTGCATCTGTGCCTCGGAGTGTTGTGAAGCCGTGGCCTGGAGAGGGATCTAGTGGAGGGCCGCTCCTCTAAGTGGTCCAGGGCCCAGGGCCGACGAACTTGGACCCTCACCACTAGGATGCTTGCCGATACACCTCTGTGGTGGTTAGTCCCTGGGAAGGCTGCATAGGACTGCAGCAACGGAAGAGTGTGTGGCCTCCTGCTCACTAGGCACTATTTTAAAGGATTGATACCACACACCATAGTGTGTCTTAGGGAGATTTCTAGTTAATCCTTTTTCCTTCCTAGTACTCCCTGCCATCCTTGGTGGATCACCTCCTTTGCTTCTCTCCCACTCTCACTCCATCTCCCAAACACACAGACACAGAACCTTATTCTATTTTCCTTTCGCCCATCTCTCTCCCGCTGTCCTCTCCCATCTCAGGGGCTGTGAGGACCTGGACTCTGTGTGGAGTGTGCAGTACTCAATTAGCAATGTCTGCCAGGGTGGGGTGAGGGTAGTGCCAAGTGAGTTATGTACCTACCACCCCATCCTTTAAAAACATTTTTTAACTGTGGTAAAATACATGTAACATATAATTTACCATCTTCATCATGTGTAAGGGTGCAGTTCATTACTGTTAGATACAATCACACTATTGTGCAATCTGTCTTTAGAACGTTTTCATCTTTTAAAACTGAAACTCTATTCCATTAACTGCAGCTTCCTATCCCTCACTCCTCAGCCCCTGTTAATCTCCACTCAACTTCTGTTTCTATGGGCTTGACTACATGAGATGAATGGAATCATACAGTATTTGTCTTTTTATGTCTGGTTTATTTCACTTAGCATGTGCTCAAAGTTCATCCTTGTAGTATGTGTCAGAATTTCCTTCATTCTTAAGGCTAAATAGTATTCCATTTTATGTATATATCACATTTGTCATCTGTCAGTGGACGTTTGGGTTACTTTCCATATTTGGGCTATTGTGAATCACACTGCTCTGAACATGGTTGTGCACATATCTGATCCTTTAAGTTTTTTCCCCCAATAACGCAATGATCCAACTTTGTGATTTTCTGGTTATATTAGAACAACCTGTAGAGCTTTAAAAAAAAATGCCATCCCCTGAACCAACACCATTCTAGGGGTTGAAGCCATTGATTAAGAATCAGATGTGCTTTTAAAACATACAGATTCTCTGGGGATTATGATTCTGTAAGTCTGGGATGGGGCCCAGTAATCTTTATTTTTAAAAAGGAGGCCCAGGACATCCTCACAATTGGGCATTTTAGAGATTTCTGTCTAAATAGTCAATTAAGGGCCTCTCTAACCTCCACAAAACCTTTATCTTTGGGTCAGGAATGACCTCAAACTGTTTACTAGTTACCCCATGTATCTCAGTTTTATATCCCAACCCCAATTGTAAATTCATAAAATTATAGACTTTGTGAACTCAAAGGGACCATAGGAACTAGATAATCTGTTCTACCAATGTCATACCTTAGTTGGTTTCAGAACTGGGTCTAAATTAAAAATTTTCCTTACTCAATGGAATGGAAAACAGTACTAATGATAATGATGGAAATGGAGAACATAATGCTAAGTGAAATAAGCCAGTCAATGAAAGAAAAATACCACATGTCGTCACTCATCTATGGATAATAATAACCAATATGAACTGGTGAACAGAAACAGATTCAGAGGCAGAACAGCATCAAGCAATCTGTCAAACTAAAGCAACAAGGATGGAGGGGGGATGGGAGGGTAATAGATCAACCAAAGGACTGTTATGCATGCATTTAAGCATAACCAAAGGACACAGACCACTGCGGGGAAGGGGAGGCTGGGGGAAGGGCAGGGGAAAAAAGAGATATTTGTACTAATCTTTGTAATATTTTATGTAATTAAATAAAAAAATTAAAAAAAATGATAATGATTAGTAATGATTTAAAATGTTGCTTCCCTACTGCCAAGGCAGGCCAGTACTTTACTTTTAAGAAAGACAGCGTGGCCCTAACCAGTTTGGCTCAGTGGATAGAGTGTCAGCCTGCAGACTGAAAGGTCCAAGGTTCGATTCCAGTCAAGGGAATGTACCTTGATTGCAGGCACATCCCCAATTGGAGGTGTGTAGGAGGCAGCTGATCGATGTTTCTAACTCTCTATCCTTCTCCTTCCTCTCTGTAAAAAAAATCATTAAAATGTATTTTTTTTTAAAAAAAAAAAAGAAAGAAAGAAAGACAGTGTGACTACCGTTGTCCTGGTTAAAGGTTGGGTGCTTACATTTATACCTTTTGCTGCTCTGAGAAACCTCTGTCATTCAATGACTGACAGCATCCTGAAGCATAAGCAGTTAAAATACAAATAGATTTAAAATGTGCCTACCATAGCCCAAGGTGCATATAACTGACTTGACTTTTAGGCCAAGTTCAAGTCCACATCACCTATGAGACCCTGGACTAGTATGAGTGTTATGATACTTCCTTTCGTAAGTCAAGAATCATAAGAGCTTGCATTAATTGAACATTGACTATTCACCAGTTGCTATCTAGGTGGATTTAATGGGTAATTTGATAAGCCTACAAGAAAATAAAAGGTTGAAAACTTAAATAGATATATTTTAATTGATGTTTTAGAGAGAGAGGAAGAGAGAGGAAGAGAAAAACATCAATTGGCATGTGCCCTGACTGAGAATTGAACTGGCAACCTTCTGGTGCATGAGAATAAGCCCAACTAACTGTGCCACACCAGCCAGGGAAAAGGCTTGAATATGTTAAGTTGACTTGTCTGGGGTGACTTGCTAGCAAGTGACAAGATTTGGACTGGAGGTCAGGCTGACTTTTCAATGCATTTTCTTAAATACTGTGCTATTTTGCAGTGATGGGGAGAGAAGGTAAGTAAAATGCTTGACAGAGTGTCAGTTCATTAGTAAAGCTCAGTCAATGGCCAATGACATCATCACTGCAACAGCAACTAACCCTTCCTTTCATGGCTCTTACTATGTACTAGGCAGGGTTTCAAGAACTTAGCTTATATTTATTTGCAGAATGATTCTGTGAAGTAGTATTATTATAACAGACTAGGGGCCCGGTGCACAAAAATTTGTGCACTCGGGGTGGAGGGAGTCCCTCAGCCCGGCCTGTGCCCTCTCACAGTCTGGGACCCCTCAGTGGATGTCCTATGATGGCCCCAGTCTGCCAGGCGCCTTTTGTGTGTGTGTGTGTGTGTGTGTGTGTATGTGTCACCACTGGGGACCTGCCCCCAGCCGCATCTGAGGCTCGGAGCAGTCCTCCTGTGTGTGTCTACCTGCTGGAGGCCTGCCACCAGGCACACCGTGGAGGCTTGGAGCAGGCACCCCCTCTATGCTGATCTCTCAGACTCTTGCCCTCCCCAGCATGTTGTTCTCTTTTTTGAGCTGTGACCAGGGCTGCGGGCGGCCTGCCTCCCAAGCTTGCCTACTGCCCATCTTCCTCCAGCCACCAGAAAGCAGGGAAAACCCGCCTCGTGGTCAGGCCAGCCTTTTCCTGCTCCCTGATCCTCGTAAAGGACCTGGGAAGCCGCCAAGCAGGCCGCCAACTCTTTCCCACTCACCCGTCCCCTGCTGCCTTCCTTTCCCACTTCCCGGTGCTGCCAAGGGGTCTGGGAGCTGCCAAGCAGGACCCCGGCCCCTGCAGCCTTGCTTTCCTGCTCCCTGATGCCCCGCAAAGGGCCTGGGAAGCCCACCAAGCAGGCCGAGACCCCCCCCCGCTGCCTCTTACCCACTCCCCGATGCACCGCAAAGCAGGCTGCCGGCCCCTTGCCGCCTCTTACCCGCTTCCTGGTGCCCTCCAACCCTGCTGCCTGTTTCCCATCACGGGTCCTGGGTCCTGCGCTGTCCCGCCCTGCAGCCGCTCTGTGCACTCGGGAGGTCCCTCAGCCCGGCCTGTGCCCTCTCGCCGTCTGAGACCCCTCAGGGGATGCCCACCTGCTGGCGTGCCTGACCAGCCTGGGTGAGGGGCTGATGGCTGTCCACAGCTCCCATTGCCCAATGTCCCAGCAAGGCTGGCTGGACACAGGTTCTGGACTTTTTTCTCCTATAATTGATACTGTTCCTTGAAGGCCTGGGGTAATTGATACACTGTTCCTTTAAGGCGGCCTTCTAACTACTAACGAAGCCTCCTCTGCCTCACCTCGCAGCGTCTATAATGAAACAATTGTTACTTTTACTGGTTAGGCCGGAGCTGCTCTTTCCTCCAGCTCCGGAGGATTCTATGATTGTTACAATGTTTCAAAACTGCTAGAGGCAGTTTAATCGGAGCCGAGCTGAAGGGCGCAGCTTCACTTTCCCTCCTGCCGCAATGGAAAGGGCTGTTTACTCAGGTCCGTGAGTGGCGGCCGCCATGTTGGCTGGGCTAATTTGCATACAGCCGCTCTGATTGGCTGGTGGGCGTGGCTTACCCTGTCTCGGAGAAATGGTTAATTTTAATATTTCGCTTTTATTAGTTTAGATTTTACAGAGGAGGAGTCTGAGGCACAAAAAGATTATGCAACCCAAAGTTATATGATGTGAACCAGGGATTCTGGCTCTATACTTAAGCCATTAACCAGTGCACTATTCTGCTTTCCATGTGGTGAATGGAAAACAGTACTAATGATAATGATTAGTAATATGGCCCTCAGTTTCTTTCAACATAATATTTTTCTACGTGCTTTCCTTGTAGGTATGGCCTTAAGATAAAAATTTATATATATAAAGAGCCAGGGGCTGCCATGTCTGAAACAACCAAACAGATGACCAATCAGACTTAGTGGGGTGACAAGGCTGGCAGGGGGATTAGTGAGGGACAACCAAACAACTGAGCAGCAGGCTGCAAGGGGCAACCAGGCCGGCAGGAGGATTAGTGAGGGATGACCAAATGACTGAGCAGCAGGCCGCATGGGGCGACCAGGCTGGCAGGGGGAGAGTGAGGGGTGACAAGGCTGGCAGGGGGGCAGTTGGCAGCAACCAGGCTGGGAGGAGGGCAGTGCGGGGTGACAAGGCTAGCTGTAAATGTGATTGGTCTGGCTGGACATATGGCACAGAAGTGGTATGGTGATGCATGTGGCACCCAGCCCAGGGAGCCCAGTGATGGCTTCTGTGGGCCGTTATTGGCTGGGGCTTCTGAAATTCTCACTACCTTCTCCTGAGCTCAGGTCACAATTTTGATATTATGCTAAGTGAAATAAGTCAGTCAGAGAAAAGCAAACCATATGATTTCACTTATATGTAGAAGCTAAAGAGCAATATAAATGAAGAAAAAAAACCATAAAGAGACTCAGATACAGAGAACAGACTGATGGCTGCCAGTAGGGAGGGAGTTTGGAGGACTGGGTGAAAAAGGTGAAGGGATTGAGAAATACAAATTGGTAGTTACAAAACAGTCATGGGGATGTAAAGTACAGCACAGAGACTCTATACTAATAAAAGGGTAATATGCTAATTAAAACAGACATCTTCTGGATGTCCTCCCAGACAAAGCCACAATGGCAGAGGTCGAGGCAGAGGTAGTTAGGAGTGATCAGGCCAGCAGGGGAGAGCAGTTAGAAGATGATCAGGCTGGCAGGGGATAACAGTTAGGGGCAATCAGGCTGGCAGTAGAGGGTAGTTAGGAGCCATCAGGCCAGCAGGGGAGCAGGTAGGGGCATTAGGCCAGCAGGTAGAGGTGGTTAGGAACAATCAGGCAGGCCAGCAAGCGAGCGGTTAGGAGCCAGCAGTCCTGGATTGTGAGAGGCGGCTGTCCAACTGCTGGTTTCCCCCCAAGGGGTCCTGGATTGGAGAGGGTGCAGGCCAGTCTGAGGGACTCACCCCGCCCATGCATGAATTTCATGCACTGGGCTTCTAGTATAATACATAATATAGTAATAACTATGTATGGTTCCAGGTGGGTACTGGAAATACCAGCAGGGATAGTTTGTAAAGTATATGATTATCTAACCACTCTACTGTACAACTGAAACTAATAAAAAATAATATTGAATGTAAACTATAATTGAAAACATTGAAAAAAATAACAAAAAAAATCCACATGACGGGTTAGGAGTCACATTATTTCTCTCAGTCACAGGCAAATGTCTGGATGAAGAGGCCTCTTTCTCATCTCTACCCACTCTTCAATCCACTGCAACCTGGCTTTTACCTTTCAGCTGTCTGGAAGATGCTCAACCAAGGGCCATAGTGACCTCCTTGTTGTCAGGCCCAGCGAACACCTCTTGATGGTTTCCATGACCCCTGTCACTGCTTGGGACCATTTGACCCCTTCCCTCATCTTCTTGAAGTACTCTTTCTTTCTTTAATGAGGGACACCACTCTTTCTTGGCTTTCCTCCTCTCTCCACATGCTCCTTCTCACTCTCCTTTGCTGGCTGGCATTCTTTTGTTCAGTATTTACATGCTGGGACTTCTTCCAGTTCTGCTCTTGGTCCCTATTCTTCCTGAAAATTCTATCTATGGGCTTGGCTTCCCCTCTACTTGGCACCACTGATACTCAAACAGAGGGAGGGCTGTCAAAATCGCCTGCCAGGAGAGATGCTTTTTCAAACTACATATGTGGTTGCAGTGGTTCTGAATGTACCATCTGTCACTGACATTCAGTGTCACAAAGGTCCTTCTATGGATGGTAGTTCATCAGTTGTGTATGTGTGTGTAGGTGATGTGCACGTGGTGAGGAGCTCTTATTTAATGCTGACAGACCCCAATCTGTCACCAGTACATGAGGTGCTACTACACATGTCCACTGTGTACCTCACACTCAAGCTGACCCAAGTAACACAGCTTTCCCATAAACTTGCTCATTTTTTTGCATCTTCAGTTTCTGTGAGTGGTACCACCATTCAAACAGTTACTCAAGCAAAAGATGGTTATCACCTTGACTCCTCCTGTTTCATTACTCCTATCCTGATGCCCATAATTGATTACCAAGCCCTTGTGAATCTACCTCCTAAAAATCATTTGCATCAGATCATTCCTCTTCTTTCTCATTGATGATAAACTCCTCACTTCCATCCATTTTCCACTCTGGTCCACTGGCCACACTTAGCTCTATTCAAAAGCAATTTCATAGGCTCCTCCCCATAACCTCCCCCCTCTCCCCATCTGCCTGAGTGCTTTAAGGTTTCCTGTTGTCCTAGGGACTCAGTTGGCCCCGCCCACCTCTTCAGCCTCATTTCTTGCCTCTTCTCATCTTATTCTACACATTTTGGTCATTCTTAGGGAAACCTATAGTTGATTGTCCAGAGCAGAATATACTTGAGAATGAAGGAGAGTGCTGTTAATACTTTCTCTGGGACAATAGAGAAAACAACTCTCCCAAGAAAACCAAGAGATATAGTCAGCCCAGGTCACACTGAACCTTACCCAAACGTACTTCATTTTCTTTCATCTGTAGACCTTTGCTTTGATGTCCCCTCCACCAGGGATATTATTCTTTTTCTCTTTGAGAACTCCACTCCTTCTGCGTGTTCTAGCATCCTGTACCTCACATATTTAGCATGCAAAACACTCCATTTTAATTGTCTTACCCCCCCCCCCCCATCTGAGAGAAGAAACAAAGTCAGTTTGGGTCTAGAGTTACTTTCATGCTTCTACCACTCCCTGGACTGCTTTCTCCAGCACCACCCTAT
>PVJC01012194.1:0-23121 GCA_004026665.1 Murina feae | reverse complement strand
GTCTATTTATGACAAGTATTGCTGATTTTCTATTTGTGCTAATGACACAACATTTTCTTTCAAAATTAACTAAGTAAAAGAAAAGGAGTCAATTAAGTAAAATCATTAAATTAGTGATAGCCCAGTTGATACATGAATATGGAGGAAAATTACTATAGATGGTACATCTGCTAAGAATAAGGACATTCTCCTGTTACAAGACAATAAATACCATTAGCACACTTAAGAAAACTAATGTAATAAGAGGTATTGACTTCTGATATATTCTAAATATTCACATTGAAAAATAAATCTCTTACATTATTCTTTTAAATGTATCCAGTGGAATCTAAATACTATAGGTCTTGATACTCTTCATTAACTATATTTTTAATATTTATTGTTGAGAGTACTACAGATGTCCACTTTCCCCTCCCCCTCATTACTCCCTTCCACCCAGTTCCCACCCTGCCCTAGTACATTATTGTTTTAATACATGAACAAGTTCTTATTTAGCATTTGGATATTTTACATCTTTCCTTGAGTTTATATATCTATACTGCTTACTCCATAAAATTTTATTCTAATACATAATTGTTTATATTTATGTTTGTTTTGGTTGTTGTTAATCCTCACCTGAAGGTATTTTTCTATTTATTTTTTAAAGAGAGAGTGGAAGGGAGAGAAACGCACAGAGAGAAACATCAATGTGAGTGAGACACAGATTGGTTGCCTCCTGCATGCTCCCCGACCAGAGTGGGGGATTGAGCCGGCCACTGAGGTATGTGCCCTTGACTGGAATCAAGCCCGAGACTCTTTAGTCCAAGGACCAATACTTTATTCACTGAACCAAACCAGCTAGGGCAGTGCTTGAAAGTGTTTTACTGATCATTTTAGCATGTTTTTCTAAAACAGAAATGCACTGATGAAAATTGAATTCTTCCTTTAAATCCTATAATTATAAAATACTGAGTATTAAAAAGTTCTTAATTGAGATGTTATAATTATTACTAGAGGCCCAGTGCATGAAATTCAAGCATGAGTAGGGCCGATCTGTGGGGTGAATTGCAGGGTGATCAGAGACAGAGGGGCCTGCTGGCACCCATCTTGGCTGGCGTGGGGCCGGCGTGCTGGAGGCAGCTCCTGCATTGAGCTTCTGCCCCCTGGTGGTCAGTGCATGTCATAGTGACTGGTCATTCCACCAGTCATTCTGCTGTTTGGTCAATTTGCATATTAGGCTTTTATTATATAAGATTGTACACAAATACACTGTCAGTATTCTATTGACCATAGCATCATAATAACATCACAATTTTGATAACAGTCATAAAATGTAAAAAGTGTTTTGGAAATATATCTTGTAAATGACATGATTGAGGCTTTAACAAATAGTTTGTGAATTTCATGGATGAATATTTTTACTAGAAAGAGTCATGGTGCAGCATCAACTCTATTTTTATTTTTATAGATGCAAATTAAAAATTCTTATATAAATAAATAGTTATGGAAGAGACTTATAATATTAGTTTGAATTCCTTCATGAATATATGACAACAATTACGCAGTGAAATATCACAAAATTTATTTTAATAATTTTAATAATGATACATCATTTGACAATAAAGTCAATTCCTCTTTCAATATTATTAAAAATAAAGAATTGGAAACAGCCTGAATTATAAAAGATTTGCTATCCAGTTTTTAGACTCATTTACCCTCTTGATTTCTTGGCGTTATCTTGAAAAGTATTTATTAGTTGTTACCAAATCATTATTAATTACATGTATTTTTTCACCTAAGGCATCATTTTTTTCTTGTAAATTATTAAGAAAATAAAAATATTGGTCAATTCAATACACCTTGCCAATGCAATTTTTTAAATCAAATATAAATGCTTTAAATATATTTATATGATATATATATATATACATACATACTAGTGGCCCAGTGCATGAAATTCATGCACATTAAAAGGGGATTAATTAGAGGAAATATTTTAATATTGCTATTTGCCCTTTCTCTATAATAGAAGTATCAGAGATTAAAGAAAATTAGTAAAATGTATATGAAAATCTTCCTTCTGTCAAAAGTCTGGGGTGCACCATGGAATCCAGAGTCAAGTCTTCAACCACCCATGTGCCCTCAAAATCGCTCGAGACCCAAACCTGGACGGCCCCCCTTCATTGGGCTAGATCCAGACCCGGCTGGTTCCACCCTGTCAAGCCCTGCCAGGTGGGGGGGTGCAGCCTCAGGTCCCCTGGGTGCCAGGGCAGGGGGGCATGGCCTGAGGTCCCCATCAAGCCCTGCTGGGCAGAGGGAGTGGCCTGTGATCCCCCAGTCTGGCACCGGGGCAGGGGGCACAGCCTGAGGTCCCCTGGCCTGGTGCTGGGGTGGGGGGCATGGCCTGAGGTCCCCTGGCCCAGCACCAGGGGGGAGGGCACACCTTGAGGGCCCCCTTCAAGTCCTACTGGTTGGGGGGCACAGCTTCAGGTCCCCTGGCCTGGTGCCAGGGCAGGGGAGCAGCCTTAGGTCCCCTGTCAAGCCCCTTGCAGGAGGTGGGTGGGTGCGCAGCCTCAGGTCCCTGCTGATTGCTCCTTAAGGCTCGTTATGGGAACTTAACCTCAGCTGTGGGTGCAAATTGACCAGAGTGATGGTCAATTTGCCTATTCCCTCTTTATTACATAGGATTATATATAAAACTGTGTAGTTATAGATTTTAATTTATGAAAAATGTTCACGACGGTCAAGCCTATCAGCCAAATCTACCTGCTTCCTGCCAGAAAACATCTGACTTTCTTTTCTAAATCGAGTAGGCATCTGTGACCCTCTCTCCCTCCTGGTTCTACTTCTAAGAGAGAAAGAGCAAAGTGGGGCCAGGAGTTTGCCGCCTGGTGACATCGGCTTGTGCTGTGATCTTTGCTTTCTTTGCTCCCAGCCTCGGGAGCTTTGCTTTCTTTGATGGGAGTCATGGGGCAGAAGAGGAGAGGACATCAGGTGAAGTTCTCTGAGCTCGACCCACATATCTCGTCTTTAATGCCCTCATTGGCTCTTCACAGGACAAGTTTAACACCTGGAGAGACAGTGGCCTGTCAGGTGCCCTGCGGGATACAGACATCCACACTCTTATTTAGGACCTGGCTGATGAACACCTGGACCAAGACCCGTGGGAAGTTCAGGCTGCGTGAGGGGGCTGGCCTTCTAGAGAGCCTCGGGTGACCATGAGCAGGGAGGTGGCAAAAGGGACCGACAGAATGGTAAGCCTGTACTATAAAAGTGGCCACACAGAGGCCACTTGTTAGAAAGGGGATGAGGGAGCAGGAAATCTGGAACTTGATTTCCTAACTATCCACCACTGCAGATTCTGTGCAGAAGTTTCTAGTCCCCCCAGGGTGCACTTACCTGCATGAAGCCTGCTGGGCCAGCGAACTGACTGTGCTGGAGTCTGGGTTGAGGATGACACAAGGATGGTCATTGGATGAGGTCCCAGTGAAGTCCCTGCTGGTCCTGGGCGCACCTGGCTGTGGCCTCCTGACTTAGCTCTGACTGCCCCAGGGAGACCCTGGGTCCATCCTCCACCTGAGAAGCTGCCACATGGCCCCGGGGCCTGATCTGGTGGATTCTCCCCTGGTGATGGAGATGCCCTTTGTCCACTTAGGCAAAGCTTTTGACTCTGTTATTTTCTCAGGAAATCGTCAAAGCAAAGTATTAACATTTAACCAAGATTCCTCCAAGGCTGTCTGGGGATAGAGTGCTTTTCACAAAATGTATATTGAGGAATCTCTGGAGTTTCATTTTTTGAGAGCGAGACTTTCCATGATATTTGGAGAACTATTGGTGTGCAATGAACTGCCCCAAACAAACTCTTCAGTTAATCTCTTGGCTCTTTAGGCTACATCCGAGCCATCTGTTCCTGCCTCCCAGCAATGCAGGGATGCCCAGAAGAGAAAGAGGGAACTCTTCTGATGCCCCATCTCCTCCTCCTCAGCCCCTTTGTACCATTTTCCAGTTTGGGTCAAGGAGAGGTCACAAACCATCGGAGTAGTGTACTGTCTGTCTTCCCACACCAGGATGTAAGCTTCTTGCAGGCAGGAACTTCTGTGAGTCCATTTGAGCAGTGTACTCACTTTGAACAGTATGCTCATTCTTCAATTAAAATTTTTTTCTTCTCATATAAAACCCAGTAGATTTCACACTCTCATCCCCAAATTTCAACTTCAAGTTTCTCTTAAAAAATAGAACTGAAAACAACAGTGCCATATGGCAGTGACTGCTGGTGCTGAGCAGTGCTGTCCTCTCTGGGTGGTGGCCTGAGCTCGCTGGTTGGCCATGGTCCTGAGCCCACTGGTGACATGTATTCCCTGTTCTCTGTAGCAATTGGATTTATAACCTTTACATGATGATTTATTGAGACATTTTATTCATTTTCCCAATAAACATCGAGTACCAATGCTGACTACCAAACTCACAGAAATCCCTGCCTGCAAGAAGCTTACATCCTGGTGTGGGAAGACAGTAACAGATACAGTCATATGCCACTTAATGACAGAGATATGGACTGAGAAGTGTCATTAGGCGACTTTGTCATTGTGTGAACATCAAAGAGTGTTACACAAACCTAGATGGTGGAGCCTCTGACTGTACTTGTATGTGCTGTACTTTTATACAACTGACAGTACAGGAAGTCTGTTCATACCAGCATCACCGCAAACATGTGAATAATGTGTTAGTCTATGTCATCAGGGGATAGGAACTTTTCAGCTCTACTATAATCTTGCTAGGGGCCCAGTGCACAAAAATTTGTGCACTCGGGAGGTCCCTCAGTCCGACCTGTGCCCTCTCGCAGTCTGAGACCCTCTGGGCATGTCTACCTGCTGGCATGCCTAGTCAGCCTGGGTGAGGGGCTGATGGCTGTTTGCAGGCTGGCCAAGCCACCCAGTGTGTACCCTCACCCCATTGGGGTGTGGCCAGTCTGGGTGCGGGTCTGAGGGCCATTTTCAGACTTTCAGGCTGCCCACAGTCCCTTCAGGTTTTGGGCCCCTACTGGAGTACCTGGCCAGCCTGGGTGACGGACTGAGGGCTGTTTTAAGGCTTTCAGGCTGCCCACAGCTCCCATTGATCCAACGTTCCAGCAAGGCTGGCTGGAAGCAGGTTTCTGGGGTTTATTTATGTTCTATAATTGATACACTGTTCCTTTAAGGCGAGGCCTAGGCAGGTAATGAAGCCTTCTATTAGCTTCAGCTCTGTGGCTTCTATAATTGAGACAATGTTGCAAATATGTTGTTGCCTGGAGCCGAGAGAAGCCCAGAGAGAAGCCCAGGTGGCGGGCAAACAGTTTTACTCCTGCTGCAACGGAAGCTGCCTGTTTACTCTAGCAACTCTGTGAGTGCCAGCCTCCATCTTGGCTGGGTTAATTTCCATACAACTGCTCTGATTGGCTGGTGGGTGTGGCTTATGTGTCCCAAAGAAACAGTCAATTTCAATATTATGCTTTTATTATATTAGATGGGATCACAGTTGTAGAGGTGGTCTGTCATTGACCAAAACCTCGTTATGAGGTGCATGATCCAAAGTAAATTATAGAATACTAGAGGCCTGGTGCACAAATTTGTGCACCAGTGGGCTCCCTTGGCCTGGCCTGTGGGATCAAGCTGAAACTGGCTCTCCGACATCCCCTGAGGGGTCCCGGGTTGTGAGAGGGCACAGGCCAGTCCGAGGGACCCCACCAGTGCATGATCGGGGATAGGGAGGGATGCAGGAGGTTGGCCAGCCAGGGAGGGGCCACGGGAGGGCTCCAAGGTATGTCCAACCCTTCTTAGTCTTAATCAGCCAGACCCCAGCAGCAAGCTAACCTACCAGTCGAAGCGTCTGCCCCCTGGTTGTCAGTGCACATGATAGCGAGCGGTTGAGCAGCCTTAGCATATTATTAACATATTACTCTTTGATTGGTTTGAACAGCCGATTGGTCAACCAGACACTTAGCATATTAGGCTTTTATTATATAGGATGTTGGAGGGTGATTTTTCTGTGAGGAAAATACAACAAAGAAGGGGATGG
The DNA here is from genome assembly GCA_004026665.1 of Murina feae. NCBI lineage: Eukaryota > Metazoa > Chordata > Mammalia > Chiroptera > Vespertilionidae > Murina > Murina feae. The sequence goes on along the minus strand of PVJC01012194.1, from coordinate 17,088 downwards.
CAAGTGAATGAGTACAATTTAAATATAGGATAGCAGGGAAAGGCTCATTAAGACATTTACATCAAGACTTAAAGGGAGTGAAGGGATATTCTGTGGAAATATGGCTTGGGAAGAACATTCCAGGCAGAAGGAACAGCAAGTGAAAAGGCCCTTTGTTAGTGGGATGTTGTAGAAAGAGCCGTGGCTAGGACTCAGACACTGCTGTATGCTCCGTAACCCGTCCTGGATCTTATTTCTTCATATGAAACTGAAGGTTTGAGAAAGATTTCCAAGGTTCCATTCAGTTCTAATGGTTGGTGATTCTACAGCAAAACCCTTCTCTTAGGAAGAGCAGAAGGTGTTGGCTAATGTGGATGTGCTCATGAAAATAAATGGTCTTTTACTATTTCTCTGAGGAAAATGGACTTTGAAGAAGGTGGCTTTTGCTCCTGACTTCTATCACAAGGGAAAGAAGGATCATGATGAAGTTTGATGGCTAAAAATACACACTCTTGCTGATAGGTTGGAAATAAATGGAACTGGCAGAGTTGATGGCTATCTTTTCTATTACTGCTCAGTGTTTTACTTCTGCTGTAGTCCTGGCAGATGGCAACAGATTGCTGGGCATGAGATTATTTCTTATCTGGTCATTCTCTGCATGTAGTTGGAGTGACCAAGTTTTAGTATTGAAAAATTAAACAGCATGGACTGTTTCACCCACCATCAGCTTAACCTGTTATTTATAACCTCATTCCTTTAACTTTCCAATTCTTTAAACAAAAAGTTAGGCAGCAGTGATGTTTGGGAGATGAATGTTGGAGAAAAATACACATCTTCCAGGGCTCTTGGTCCCTTTGGGGGATCTTTGGGTTTGACACACCATCTCTCTTTTATGCTTATGTGGTTGACTTCCATGAGTTGAGCGAATATTATTTAAGGATGTCATGCCAACGGTTTGGACTTGTAACGGGGCTAAGTGCCTAGAGGAATTAGTTCTGCAACTAGAGAGTTCTTAATAATATGCAGACAATTATTCTGAGATTTCTCTAATTTAGTTGAAAGTGTTAAAAATCTTTCTATTTCCTGGGAGTTAATTGGAGCTATGGGCACAGTGTTTATGTGCAGGAGGTAGGCCCAGGAAACAGTGGGGGGAAGTGATGAAGAGAAAAGGGACATCAAGACTGTGAAGGGTCCGGGGTTTTACTTTACTTGCAATTAGCAAGCCAGCCAGTTAGTTTGCCAAAGTTTCCTGGATGCTAGTGGACTCCTGACTCAGAGACAATAGACTTGATTACTTCCACAATAGCAGTAGGCTATTTGTGTCAGTTCTCTGAGCTCCATTTCCTCAGGGTGATAGAAGAGGGCCAGGTGATACCTACATGTGAAAGGCATTGTGTTATAAGAGAGGTACTCTGAACTTAGGGAACCCGAATCTTTTATAATTGGCAGTAAGCCTGCCTGCCTTTATCTCCAAAGGAAGATGTTATCTTGATTATATGGTTAGTAAGCAAACTTGTCTGTTTCTCTGGAGAGAGGTACTATCTCTGTTTCCCAAGGCGGTTCTGTTTATAGACACCCTGGAAAAGAGATTCTGGAACAAAAACAGTCAGTGCCTTTGCTTGCAATATGTGCAGGAGCCAAGAGATGCATGGAGAATCGTCTTCCAACAAGGGCAAAGACATGCTTTTGCCCTAAAGTTGCAATTTCTTCCCAGCTTCCTCAGGTGAGTTCACGCTGGCTTTGGATCCTAGTAGATTTCCATCTCTAATTGCTAAGGACATCTAGCCAGACAAATTCCTGCCTGAGCTCAAGGTACAATTCAAACTCTTTTGGGGCACCATCTTAGGAGAATTTTCAAAGTCCCATTGACTTTATGTCCATTACACATCTCTTTACCTTGACACTCTTACAGGGAACACAGACACTTCAACTATTAAAAATGTTAATTTCACATCATCTTTGAGTTAGATGGGACTGTGGGTTGTTATTGGTCTAGGCCAGTCCTCCTTGATTGAGGTGTGTTTTAACTTGAGGCAAATAAGTTCCTGAAGAATCAAGTGTCTTATTCAAAGTCATTTAGTAAAGATGTGGTGGATCCATGATTCAAAGTCAGGTCTATGGAAATAGAAAGTTTCCCATAGTTTTTCTTATAACCAGAATTTACACCAGGGGATCTATGTAGACAAGCTTGACCATGAAAGGTTGAGGAAAAGTAGGTGAGGATCCTCACAATATCTTTCTGAAGCTTCAGTAATTGTCAAGAGAGCAGTTGTGCCCTAACCAGTTTGGCTCAGTGGATGAAGCGTCGGTCCCAGGTTCGATTCCGGTCAGAGGCATGTACATGGGTTGCGGACACATCCCCAGTGGGGAGTGTGCAGGAGGCTGCTGATCAATGTTTCTCTCTCATCCATATTTCTGACTCTCTATCCCTCTCTCTTCCTCTCTGTGAAAAATCAATAAAATATATTTAAAAAAAGAAAAAAGAGCAGTGTGTGAGAAAGATTGCTAGTTGCCTATCCAATATCTATTCTCTCCTTTTAAAGGATAGGGCTCCTATATATTTGAATATGGCAATTTGCCCAACTTAAAAACCAACAACAACTTCAATTGTTAGTTTTCCTTGAGGTTGAGGTAGTCAGTGAGGTGTGGGTAGAAGTCACTTCTAGCATATTTTTGTCAAGGGGACTCCAGAAGTTCTAGGAAGCAGGCCCTGCTTATTGAGCTCATCAGTGATCTAATTTCTTGCCTTGTGTCACTTGGCCAAGATTCAACATTCCAGGGAAGCAAGTATTCCATTGGCTGAGCCAAAGTCACATGAGCACTTTATACTAAGGTCACATGACCACCTTGTACCAAGTTGGTAAGAGGAAGGACAGAGCAGAAGGAGCCTCCTGGGAGCCCCTCGGATCCTACTGTGGAAGAGCAAGTACCTTGATTTATTGTCCCACAAGGACTGCATCCAGTGGGGGAGGACAGAGGCAAGTCGACAAGGAAAACAGTGCTGTTGGGAAGGGGCACTGCATTGAGTGCTCACCCTGATAAAAACATTGTTCAGCGCAGCAAAGCATTTAGAGCTTCCTGGTGTGAGGAGGTGAATGCTCAAGGTAAAAGGCACAGATTGTTCAGGCTTCAGGGATGAACAGCTCCTGACAGGCCCGCCTCTTTGGGAACAAAGGCTTATGTTAATGGCTATGGGCAGGTGCTTCATGTAAAGAGCTCTTAGTCTTCTCCATTTTGTGTAGATGTAAGTGATGTTCCATGGTGCAAATACTAACATCTATTTCCTTGGTTGCCTCTTCTTTCCTTGACTGGGCTGCAGTTTCTAATTCATACTCATTAAACCCATCTGTAGCAATTACAGGTCTTCACAGACCTCTGGAAGTGGGGGCAAATAATGTCCCCTGTGGTGGGAAATAAGGTCTCCTGAAAATCAAGTGCTGGTTCCAAGGCCAGGAGGTGTGAAGGAAGCGTGTTGAGGTAAAAGCAAATTACAGAGTCTGCTGTTAAGGTGGACACAGGCCATCGGCCAAGTAATGGCTGCTGAGAGAGCTGGCCTCAGCGCTAGGATGCTTGTGTGTAGAGAAATGAATGTGATGCTCTAAACTCAAGAGGTTCTAACCATGGATTGAGTATTAGTGAAACATGCTCAAGGACACAGAAACTTGGATACTTAGACCCTCAGGGCACCCACCAGACTTTGGTTTCTTATTATAAACCATATTTAATATATATTACTGAGGAAGGATATCAGGAGGAAAGCAAAAGCAGAAGTCTCTACTCTACTTGAAACTTCCCAGTGAATTTCCAGAGTCAGTAGAATAAAATCCAACCTCCTCTTTATGGCCATTAAGATCTTTTATAATCTGACCCTGCCTTCCTATGCGCTCTCTCTCCCCTCCCCTCTGACTCTACCTGCTGCTTCAGCTACTTTGGTCTTCTTTTAGTCCTGGAAGCTGGTTTTTGCCCCTTTGTATTTACTGCGTAGGAATGCTCTATCCCAGTTATGCTTGGCTGACTCTTCCTTGGTGTTCAGATATTAAGCTCAGATGTTTTGGGCCTTGAATAGGGATTTCAGAGCCCCGCTGCCTGGCTTTCATTCTTGGCTCTATTGTGTGCTGGCTGTGTAATATTCAGCAAGCGCTTAATTGTGTCATTTTACTGAGCCGTAAATGAGGCTCATGATATCTTTATTTCATAGGATTTATGCAAGTTAATATAGTGAAGCCCTTGGGACAGTGTCTGGGGCAGAGTCAGTGCTACATAAGTGTTATGTAGCCTCCACTCTGAGTCACTCTGATTTGAAACCTGGTTGTTTTCTTCATAACACTAATCACTGTTTGAAATTATTTGTTTATTTATTGTCTATTTCTTCCAGGCTATATGCACACTGAGTAATTGGAACGACACAGAACTCAGAGTTTGTTCCTTAGCTAGGGGAGGATGAAGCAAAGCCTCACCAGTGGCATTCTTACATGCCCTCCCTGCTCCCCTCTGACCCGGGTTTCTCCTATGTGGTGAAGGGGTGGGATCACATTAGTGGTTCTGTTGTATATCCAAATCACTCAGGGGGCCTGGGAAAACTAAAGGTGCCAAACTCTTGTATGGTCTGGATATATACACTGCTGGGTATATATCCAAAATAATTGAAAACAGGGTCTCAAAAGAGATATTTTGCTTCTCCAAGCAGCATTGTTTTCTATAGCCCAAAGCTGGAAGCTATCTAATGTCCATTGACAGATGAATGAATAAACAAAATGTGGAATACACATATAATGGAATATGAATGATTCCGTTTTAAAAAGGAGGGTGATCCTGTCATATGCTACAACATGGTTGAACACTGAGGACATTATGCTAAGTGAGATAAGCCATTCACAAAAGACAAGTACTGTGTGATTCCCTCCACTTATACAAGGTAGCTAAAGTAGTCAAATTCCTGAAGACAGAAAGTACAATAGTGGTTCCAGGGGTTGGGGAGGGAGAGGAATGGGGACTTGTTTAAAAAGTACAATTTCAGTTTTACAAGATGAACAGTTCTGCATATCTGTTTCATAGCAGAGGGAATATACTTAACACTACTGAACTATACATTTAAAAATGGTCAGGTGGTAAATTTTATGTGTTTTTCTTTCACCACAATAAAAAAAAAATGAATGAAGACTCTGAATATAAATTCTGAGTAAATAGATTAGAGTGAGTGGGGCATTTACATTTGAAAAATATTCCTAGGAGAGATCCTGACACTCAAAAAAACTTAGAATCACTGGGCCACATCATCTTTAAAGATGCATCTGTGGTTTGAATTTAGGGCATTTGAAACTTGCATTATCTCAGATATAAAGCCTTAATTATATGGAGAAAAAATGATCCTCAAATCCTCCTCATGCATTTTCTTTAATTTTGTGGAATTAATCGGCTTCTCATTTGTATTCACATCTCTTGAAGCCATCTCTCAGAGTGGGTTTGTGGGCAGAGGTCCAAATTTGGAACCAGTTTACCAGCGGTGTTTTTCTCTTAGTGTCCACAAGGTGGCAGGCCAGGTACTTGGATTTGGGCAGCCAATGGTGCAAGCAGTCAGCTGCTGAGAGCTGAGTTCCGAGCCAGGTCACTGATCAGGTGTGAGGGATCCCGTGCCCTTGCGTGGTTTGGGAGGTGCCTGTGCCCTTGCATCGTTTGGAGGTTCCTAGAGGAGGCTTTGGGGTTCCTGTGGATGCATTTTTCTCAGGGCCAGGTGAATAACTTCCCCTTACCTGACACTGATGGTGAAGTGGACACAGCCACCTCCCCTGGGGCTCAAGAGCATCTGTCCAAGGAAGGCGGGGCTGTGAGTGTGTGCACATGAGTTAGAAGAAATGTTCACAAACTGTTCTGTTTTATTCAAAGGGAAAGCTAATGTATTGGCGATCCTACGCCGCCGCCCCTCCCGCCCTGAGTAATTAAAAAGCCCAAGAAGAATAGATGTTCTGTACTGATGGAAGCTCCTAAGTGTTGTGGGGAGGGTGGCTGACTTCAGTTAACATGCACCAGCTGTTGAAGATTTAATGGGCATCTTTAAAATATTGACTTGCTGACCCTCTTCAGGCCTTGACCTAGCAAAGGATCACACAGTCCACACAGTCAATAACTCAGTGAGTGGTTTGGTGACATATTGAGATGAAAAGTGGTGGACTTTTTAGAGTTTTTAAAAATCATTTAAAAATATTTTTCAATTGTAGCTGACATACATTATCATATTGGTTTCAGGTGTACACCCCAATAATTAGACCTTATATAACTTACTAAGTGATGATCCTGATAAATTTCATACCCGCCTGACACCATACATAGTTATTAGAATACTAGGGGCCTGGTGCACAAAAATTTGTGCACTCGGGGCGGGGGGTCTCTCAGCCCAGCCTGTGCCCTCTCGCAGTCTGGGACTCCTCGGGGTATATCCACTTGTTGGCATGCCTGGCCAGCCTGGGTAAGGGGCTGATGGCTCTTTGTAGGCTAGCCAAGTCCCCCAGTGGGGACCCTCACCCCATGGGGGTGTGGCCAGCCTGGGTGAGGGGCTGAGGGCTGTTTTCAGGCTGCCTGCAGCTCCCATTGACCCAAGGTCCCAGCGAGGCTGGCTGGGATCAGGTTCCTGGGGTTTATTTATCTTTTATCTTTTATTTATCTTTTATAATTGAAACATTGTTGCCTTGAGCAGAGGCCTGGCCGGCCTAGGAAGGCAGTTTCAACTCCATCGCTGGTGCAATGGAAGCCTCCTATTTGCTCTAGCTCCGTGGCTGCCCACCGCCATCTTGGCTGGGTTAATTTGCACACAGCCGCTCTGATTGGCTGATGGGCATGGCTTGGCTGGTGGACGTGGCTTAGGTGTCTCAGAGGGATGGTTAATTTGCATATTACTTTTTTATTAGATTAGAAGATTACTGACTGTATTCCCTCTGCTGTACTTTACATTCCCATGACTATTGAGTAACTACCAATTTGAACTTTTTAATCCCTTCTTGTTCACTCACTTTCCTACATCCCCTCTCATCTGGCAACCATCAAAATGTTCTCTGAATCTATGAGTCTGTTTCTGTTCTGCTTGTTCACTTATTTTTTTTTTTTTCAGATTCAAATGTTGGTAGATATGTATTTTTGCCATTTTATTGTTCATATTTTTAATCCTTTTTTTCTTCTTTTTCTTAAAAAGACCCTTTAACAATTCATGTAATAGGAGGGTGTACACAGATCACACAGGGGCCAGGTACACCTGGAGTGTCCAGCTTGGGTGATTGAGGAGCTGTTCCACTGGATCCTATAGAATGCTTACTACATAAAGTCACTCTACCAAGCCCAGAAGACATAGCAGCTCTACCTAATTCATAGAAACAAACGCAGGGAGCCTGCCAAAATGAGGAGGCAAAGAAACATGTCCTAAATGAAAAAAAAGAACAAACCTCTGGAAAAAGAGCTAAATAAAATGGAGATAAGCAATCTACCAGATGCAGAGTTCAAAATACTGATTATAAGGATGCTCAATGAACTTAGTGAGAACTTCAACAGTATGAAAAAGGATATGGAAACCACAATAAAGAATGAAGGATACACTAACCAAAATGAAGAATAATTCACAGGGAATCAACAGCAGAATTGATGAAGTTGAGAATCAAATCAGTGATTTGGAATATAAGGAAGCACAAAACACCAATCAGAACAGAAAAAAAAAAAAAGAAGAAAGAAAGAAAAAAAAGAAGATAGTGTGAGGAGCCTCTAGGACAACTTCAAGGGTACCAATATTTGCATCATGGTGGTAGAAGACATTGAAAGCCTATTTGAAAATATAATGACTGCAAACTTGTCTAAGGAAGTTGGTGAAGGAAACAGACATATAAGCCCAGGAAGCACAGACAGTCCCATACAAGATGAAATCAAAGAGGCCCACACCAACACACATCATAATTAAAATGCAAAAGGTTAAAGACAAAAAGAGAATCTTAAAAGCAGCAAGAGAAAAGCAGTTAGTTACCTACAAGTTAGCTCCCAAAAGACTGTCAGCTGATTTCTCAACAGAAACTTTGCAGACCAGAAGGGAGTGGTATGAAATATTCAAAGCAATGAAAAGCAAGGACCGACCTAGCAAATTTATCATTTAGAATCCAAGGACAGATAAGAGTTTCCCAGATAAGAAAAAGCTGAAGCAGTTTATCACCACCAAACCAGCATTACGTGAAAAGTGGAGGACTTTTGACATGATTTTAATGTGCTGTCTATGTACATCTCAAGCCAGGATTATGGCTTTCAGTAGGTACAAATGTTTGCATTGGGAGAAAAATAACATACAAGGAGATAAAGGTGGTATAGCCCAAAGAGCACAGGCTTGGAGTTAGACAAGGGTGGGAATGGAGGGTTTGGGGAAGTCCCACATCCTGTCTAAGGCTCAGTTTCCTAATCTGTATAATGGGTATAAGCACACCAGCATTATAGGTGTGGTGAGGAGTTCTGAGGGAGAGGAGACTGAGAAGTCCATGAGTACTTTCAGGGCAGTAAGAGAAACACACTAACAGAAGCTTTTAGGGCACTTGCACAGGGATGTTCAAGGAAGGGGGAGAGAGAGGCTGAGATATCAGGCAGATGTAACATATATATTACCTCTGGGGGTGGAGAGGTCCAGACCAAACATACCTGTAGTTTGGGATGTGCAGTGTTTGCCACTATTTTTCCCCCCTAATTTTTTTTTTTACCATCATTTAAAAATTGAGAGATGTCCCTTGGAATTCCAGGTTTCCAGCTCCTGGAAGAATATAGATTTGGCTACACCAAGCCATTATTTCTGCTTGAAACAAGGGTCTGAAACTAAGTAGTGACTACCTTTTTTAGACAGAGTGTATGCCACAGTCCCAACCACACCCTATTGCATGCCCAACTCAATGTGGTTCCGTTGTCCCCCTTTCTAGAGTGTGCAATCTCTGCTGTACAGTACCTAGAACAGCAGCAGACAGGGGCACTTGCTACCAGCTATTTCCTTTCCTTTTTAAAAAAATATATTTTATTGATTTTTTACAGAGAGGAAGGGAGAGAGATAGAGAGTTAGAAATATCAATGAGAGAGAAACATCGATCAACTGCCTCCTGCACATCTACTACTGGGGATGTGCCCGCAAGCAAGGCACATGCCATTGACAGGAATCGAACCTGGGACCTTTCAGGCCACAGGCCGATGCTCTATCCACTGAGCCAAACCGGTTAGGGCTTTCCTTTCCTTTTTGGGGACTGAGATGTCCTCCCCAGCTCCCTCCCCACTCCTTATCTCCCTCCCCTTTCCCCACACACATAGAACAGAAGCTGGTCCTAGAAGGGATTAACTAAAGAAGAATGAAGGGACAAGAACACGCTTTAATGGAGACACAGATGTAAAGCCAGCACTCAGTCCACTGGGTTTGTTCCATTTGGGGGTCCTCCCACATTTAGTGTGAAGCTGTGGTCCTAGCCAGCACTCAGGGACTGTCTGACAGGCTGGCTGAAGTCACAGTTTGTATGCAGGCCTTTGATTCTTAGCCATGCTTGGCTCATTTTAGAGCACCACATGCAAATGCCACTCCAAAGAACCATGACCCCACAAATAATGGCGAGCTATTGTTGGGAGGACGAGGAACCTGGGGTTCTATAATAATAACATTTTCATGAAGGAAAATCACATCCCCACAGTGAGCACAGCTGAGAACATGAAACCTGCTATTGAGCCATCCTTGCTGAAATAAGCATCATCCTACAAGGTGGGCCTGGCCGTGGGGCCCGCCGAGCGGGGCAGGAGGGCTTTGTGGTCCCTCGGGAAATGAACAGGTAAACACCTCCATCCATTTGAGCACGATTAATCTCAGTCATGGAGCCCTAGCCCCCTGTCCGGGCGGGAGGCAAAAGTGGGTAATTCACGTCACAAAAGAAGGAGCGAGGAAGAATGGTGCGGGGGTGGCAAAAAAGAAGAGGGAGGGAGCGGAGGCTGCATCGTGGGATCCGGATTTCCAAACTCAGGAGGGCTGCACTCAGGGTCCTTAGGGGCTGGAGGGAGGGCCATCGGCGGGGCAGTGGGTGTGTGGTCCCACCGCCTCACACGGCTCCCATCCTGCTTCTGGAGCCAAGAGGCAGGGAGACCCCTACCAGCAGAGGGGTCTAGGGCTAGGGAGTGAGGGGGGACAGGGAGCCCTCCATCTTCAGTGAGGGGGGGAGGTGGGCAGCCCCTGCCCCTCCTCTGGTGCTTCACTGCCTTTTGTCACCATTGTATTAAAACAGCCATTTTTTGTTCTGTAAACTATCAAACATACTCAGAAGCATAGAGAACAGTGCAACTCAGAGGTTCCTACATATTAGAAGCACTTGGGGGTCTTTTAAAATTCCCAGTGCTGACGCCCTCCCAGACCTTTTCATAGTCCTGGGCTGGGAAAGAGGCACAGTACCACAGTATTTTAAAATATATATATATATTTTATTGATTTCAGAGAGGAGGGGAGAGGGAGAGAGAGATAAAAACATCACATGAGAGAGAATCATTGTTCAGCTGCCTCCTGCACACCCCACACTGGGGATCGAACCTGCAACCCTGGCGTATGTCCTGACCAGGAGTTGAACTGTGACCTCCTGGTTCATCGGACATGCTTAACCACTGAGCCATGCTGGCCAGGCCAGGCACAATATATTTTAAGCGCCCTGACTGGTTCCCCTGGGCAGACATCTGGTAAACACCTGTCATCTGCGTTCTACAATGTTCAAAGACAGCCACACTTGCTGATCCTGTAGGTCATGTGTCTTAGATCCCTCATCTTCCATTGTCCCCTCTCTCCCGTACATTTGAAATAAAATACCAGACTTACATTACTTAAATAATTAAATACTTTAGTGTACATCGGGAACTTAAGAAATATAAGCACAGTAGCATTATCACATCAAAAAGATTTAACAGTGATTCCTGAGTGTCACCTAATATACGGTCTCCATCTTGGATGCTCAGTTTAGCTTTAGACATTTCCTTCGCTCCCTTATCTTTGATTTTAACTTCATGTCAGAGGGATAAACAGTGCACCGCACCTGTTTTTGAGGTAGGGAACTTGGTGGAAGGGGCACACAGTTGGCTCACCCCTGGTTCTTCATCCCCTGGCCTCCATGTGACCCTGGGTCCTGAATCTCTTCAGGAACAGCCCTGCCCATGTTTTCAGGTGAGAGGACAGCCCCTGAGGCAGCCCCTGAGGCAGCCGATGCTCATAATTCATTCAATGGCCCGTGGTCGGGAGCTCCTGTGTGTCCAGGCACTGTGTTAGGTGCGGGGGCCTGGGCTTGTTGTTGTCACTGTGATATGCTGGAAGCATAGCACCTGGCACATGGTGGGGGCTCAGAGATACTTAACTCAGGGATGTAAGTGTTTGTTTCTGTTACCAGGGCAGGCGATAACCACCGATGACATGCTGGGTCCAGTATGCAGGGCCCCTTTGTAAATGACATGGACACTAACCTTCCACGTCACACCTCCTCACTGGAGGGTCTGAGGACATTGTTTTTTCCTTTTTAGTAGTTTTCAGTAGAACATTGCATGGATTTCCAGTTGAGATGGAAGAGCAAGGCCGAGTTAAATCTCAGTTGCAGGGAGCAAGGACAGCAGTAAGGAAATGCAAGCATCTGTCTCAGCATCCTTTCAGCCACAGGGCTTCTGCCTTCTCCTCCTATCAGACCCTTTCAAAGGAGCCCTAACACACGGCAGAAACAGCTGGTCTGAAGCTGACGACCTTTTATTTCCTCCGCCCGGCTCCTAAGCGAGACACTTAGAAACAACAATGGAATGTCCTCTGCTAGCACAGCCCAGGAAGAAACATATCTCAGGGACACACAGGTTTTTTAAGAGTGTTTTTCTGCTACCACACTTATATTATGGAAAATTTGAAAACAATAGGATAATAAAATGAAGAAATGAAAATCATATATTTTGCCATCTACTAGAGGTACTTGACCATTTGGGTGTATTTCCTTCTAGTCTTGTTTTTTTCTATGCCTAAATATAGACTGTCTTTTCTGACTTAAAGTGTACCTTTCTGCTTGTAAGAGCAATTTTAATGTTTTCTTCTTTGTTTCTCATTATAATTCTATATAGGACAAGGGGGAAAGTATTCTCATTTTACAAGTGAGAAATCAAGGTCCAGAAGGCTAAGTAATTTTTCTCAAGGTCACACAAATGGCTCAGGACTCTCATCTGTAATCCAAGGGTCTTTGCCGGATCCTAGTCATCACTGTATAACACAGAAGCATGACCCAGCAGTGGGATAGCCCTAGGATTATTTATGGCTATGGGGCTATTACTTTTCCCATCTTCAGAAGGTTTAAGTCTGGCCTAGACACCTCCCAGTACAGTCTAATTACGGATGCAAGAAGGGAGGGTATAGAAGATAAAATAACACCATTTATGGGGCAAGCCAACCTGCATCTGGATAACGTACTTTTATTGGGCACGTGGTTATTATACTATATGTTATGACCGTTGACCACCAAATTCTTACCCATTCATACCCCCTTGTAGGGGAAGCTGCCCAGCCATCAACTCTGCAGCCGCTGGGCTTAGTGCCAGGGGTGCCCTGCGCCTCAGCTCCATCTGCTTGGTGGTCTGAGGCTGGGGCCTCACACAAGCATCACCAGACCACGGTGGGTTATGATTAAGAACTGGTATAAAAAGATGAACATGAGAACTCAGGAGTTCTTTCTCAGGAATACTAACTACTAAACCTGGGGGTAGGATTTACCACTGATCTGCTGAGGCAGAGAGTCGGGACAGAGTCACGGCCAAAGCCACATGTCATGAGGGAGAAGAAACTGTGCCTATGCTGGCAGAGAGAAGAGAACTGTGCGGATCACAGAGCCAGTCAGAAGTGCCAGGGAGGGGAGAGGGAGAGGGAGGCCTGACCCCAGCGCTGCTTTGTGCCTGGGTTTCCAGGTTCATGTCCAGCCCCTGTGCATCTGACAATAACTTGTTTCACCCATTCCTCCCTGGAGGCAACTTGCTGGGTCCCTTGTTCTTGCAACTAAATAAGGCATCCTGTCTCATTGCAGCCCGTAGACTGGCAGAGACCTTCTGGAGGGCCTTGCTTGTCCTTCCGATTGTGCAGACGAGAGGCCTAGGGCTGCAGAGGAGAGTGAATCACCCACACTCCGCGGGTCTCCTTACTCTCACCCAGGTTCCCTGCTGTCTCCAGGCCACATGCTTCCTTGATTTCTTTTTGCATCTCAGCCTTGGCTTCCCGCCATATCATTGAGCTTGAGGGGTGGGCTATTGCTTTCTGCATCCTTTCTTTCACTTCCTTTTGCTTCTCATGCTGCTAAACACCGAGTAGGTGCTCAGTAAGTCCTCGCTAAATTAAATGGGAGGATTCTCCGGGTTTGAGGGAGTTACAGAGGAAACCACTGATGGAAGCTCCTTGGCTGATGAACAGGCTGGCTTTTGGGTGTTTGAGACAGGACCCGGGCAGTCCCTCATCTTCGAGGTTGGAAGTGACTCTCTATCCTATGGATTTGCTGCAGCCAAACCGAACAAAGAGCATGGCTTCTCCTGTGTCTGACGGGTCAGAACCCGTCACCAGCTGGTGCGCATCCAGGGAAAGAAGGTGCATGAATGCACGTGTATCTGATTGGACTGTGCATCTGTCTGCTGGCCCAGAGTGGGCATGGCACATTGCAGGTGGTAGTGGTTTAAATTCTCTGAATCATTTAAAAAAGTACAGCAGGGGAGGAGGACAAAAGTAGGTTCACAGTTGTGAGTATGTGAAACACAGAGTTTATTTTTGTGTTATTATTTATTAATTACTAGAGGCTTGGTGCACAAAATTTGTGCACTGGGGAGGGGCTGTCTCTCAGCCTGACCTGAGCCCTCTCGCATTCCGGGACCCTTCACTCCTTACTGCCCAGCTGCTCACTGCTTCTTACCACTTGGCTTGCTGCTCCTTTGCACTGCCATGGAGGTGGGAGAGGCTCCCTCCATTGCCGCTGCACTTCTGGCTGAGCGGCGCTCGCCCTGTGGGAGCACTCTGACCCCCCGGGGGTAGCTCCTGAATTGAACATCTGCCCTCTGGTGGTCAGTGCACATCATAGTGACGGGTCATTCTGATCATTCCACTGTAATGGTCGCTTAGGCTTTTATTATATAGATTATTGTTTTGTTAATCCTCACCTGAGGATATTTTTCCATTGATTTTCAGAGAAAGTGGAAGGGAGGAGGAGAGACAGAGAGAAACAGTGATGTGAGAGAGGCACATCGATTGGTTGCCTCCCACATGCTCCCATCCAGGGCTAGAGATAGAGCCTGCAACTGAGGTAGGTACCCTTGACCGGAATCAAAACCTGGACCCTTCAGCCCTTGGACCAAAGCTCTACCCACTCAGCAAAACAGGCTAGGGCTACTTATTAATTATTATATTATTTTCCATAGGAATAACCATAACTTTACTTTTGACTGCCCCTGTATAACCAGGATTTGACGTGAGCAGAGTTAGAGGGGAAGGGGAAGAGAGTTCAGCTATAGGCTGATGTCATGTAAGTCTTTAATCTCTTTTCAGTAAGTGTTTATTGAGTGGCGATGTTGTGTCAGGCATTATTTTAGACACTGGGAACACAGCAGTGATACAGACCTACAAAAACTCCTGCTCTCCTGAGCTCTCGCTCTGTTGGCATTGCAGAGTTAGTCACAGGGAACGCGGCGTGGCAGTTTGCTAGGACTACAACTATAGTCTTACACACACTGGGTGGCTTAACAGCACAAGTGTATTGTTGCACAGTCCTCATGCGAGAAGTCTGACTTTATGGGCAGGATCGGTTCCTAATGAGGCCTCTTTCCTTGGCTTATAAATGGCCATCTTTTCTCTGTGTCCTCACCTGGTCTTCCCTCTGCCTGTGTCCAAATTTCCTCTTCTCTAAGGGACACCGGTCATGTTGTAAGAGGGCCCACCGATCATACTGGAATAGTGCCCCCTTTTTAAACTTAGCTCTTTAGACCCTGTTTCCAAATGAAGTTACATTCTGAGGGACTAGATATGAGGGCTTCACAGACTGTACGCATTTGGGGAGGGAACAATTGAGTGCACAACATGATATAAAAAAAGTGATGTTGCTGTTGGTACCTCACCATATTTTAAAACACAAAGGTTTTGTGTTGCTTTTCCAAACCCACAGGCGGTGCTGATTGGAGGGACAGGTGATCTGGGGGGTGGGGAGATGGGGGATTGCGCGTGGAGCCCTCCTTGGTGAAACTGCCACGTGAGAACTGAACTGCTGACCTGGGCTTAATTAATACGCTCGTCTAAACAACCGAGAGAGCGCCTGGGCCCTTTACACACACACTTCTAGCCTCGCTTACGGGCGATAAGTGAATTTATTTCCATGAAGGAGGATTCCGGGGAGACGGCAGCTGTTACAGCGTGGAAGCATGAAAGCACTCTGTGTTTCCCTTTAATCACCTCCTATGTTCCTAATGGGACCGGCGTGTGCGCGGCTCCTGCTGCTTTATGTACTTTGTTGCCCTGTGGCTCATTGGTTTCTCTTTTCATTTATGCTTTTGTGGTTTTACTGAACGAATGACCTTCTGGGTCATAATGGGTCTCTGGGTCTCGCATGCTGAGCATAAACCCGCCAGATCTGGACCTCTGCTCTGGGAGAGTCCGTGTGGCCTTTGCAGTCACCTGAGGTCCAGGAGATGGCGGGCCAAGCGCCCAGGAGAAGGCTGAAGGGCCTCTTGGGCCTGGTCCAAGCAGTGGACCAGGAGCACCACCCATTTGCCAGCCCGACCACGGGGGCTTCACTCTCAGGCATCAGGGGACTAATTTGTTAGTAAAGCGCTTTGCAGACCACAGAGTCCCAGGGAGGGGTGCGGGAGCAGCGAGGCAGGTGTGAAGCTGGGTCAGGTTGCTGCCAGAGCCATCAGTTGAAAAATGAAGGATTTCAATGACCAGCAGGGGCATTTGGAATTTTGCCTTGAAAATGTATGGAGGAACTTCTGCTACAGTGACCAATCCCCTCGTTTCTGGATTTAACTCACTGAACACCTGTTAGGGAACAGGGGCTGGGGAAGAGATGTCTCTTCCTTCAACAAGCCTGTCAGGGAGGTGATGTCAACAAGGTGGGGAGAGGGGACCCCAGACTCTGTCCCTTCAAACAGATCAACAAACAATTAGGCAGCTGCCATGAGCAGAAACAGCTCCGGGAGAGCGCTGAGTCCGCCTAAGAAACCTCAGCAACACAGTGAAAAACCTGCGAAGAAGCACTGGGCGAGAGGGAAGGCCAGCTCCATTCTGCCTGCTCATCTCATCCCCCCTCTCCCTCCCTCCCCAGCTTCCCAGTCTTTCTGGCACTTCCCAGGAGCCCGCTTCGGCTTCAGCCCACCCAGAACCCGCAGGCTGATGAATGGAGGCAGCTGGGAGCAGGACGCAGGGCTGCGGCTACCAGTAGGTGCCAGGTGGTACAGGAAATACCAGGGAGCACTTTGTGAGGTGCATGCCCACTGCAGTGGACCTGAAACTAACGCAAAATAATCCTGAATGTCAAGTGCAACAAAACTGAAGATATTTATTCTAAAACAGGGAATCTGAATCTGCACTATTGGCGTTTTCCTTTCTCATAGATGCCACCTTTTAAAGGCTGTATCACTCTTTCTCCTTCTGTAGGAGAAAAGCACTGAGTCATTAGTCCTGAGACTTGTAGTTTTGAGTCCTCCTCCCATCATTGTGTGAACCTGACACATTACTTAGCATCTCTGAGCCTGTTTCCTCAGTGAGACCATAGAGATGAAACTCACGCTGTCCTGCAGTTGTTGTCTTCTAACCGACCTGCCTGTTTGTGACGAAGGTAATAGTGTTATACCATGCTGACGTTCTGCTTTGGAAAAAGAATGTCATTAAATATTTTCAACACCTGGACCATTTTTATAAGTAGATCATTGTCTCCCTATACCCGTCGGCTCAGTAGGGCAATAGAGCCAAAGTCGTTTCCTGTGATTGAAACTTAGAACACAGCTCAATTTGCTATACTTTTATTTTATTCTTAAAATTTTTATTGCTGGACTGGTGCAGCCACTGTGGAGAACAGTATGGAGTTTCCTCAAAAAATTAAACATGGATCT
>PVJC01012193.1:0-40052 GCA_004026665.1 Murina feae | reverse complement strand
CGAATAGCTGCAGCGATCCTGAGAAAGAAGAACAAAGTAGGAGGGATCTCAATACCAGATATCAAGCTGTATTATAAAGCCACTGTTCTCAAAACTGTCTGGTACTGGCACAAGAATAGACATATAGATCAATGGAATAGAATAGAGAGCCCAGAAATCGACCCAAATCAATATGCTCAATTAATATTCGACAAAGGAGACAAGAACATACAATGGAAACAAGACAGTCTCTTCAATAAATGGTGCTGGGAAAATTGGACAGATATATACCCATTATTTCTTACATTATTTGGAGTTTCATCAATTGAAACAAAAATCTACTGTATTATAAGAATATTAATACACTCTTGAAGTTTACAAACTTGCTGCTTTACAAAATCCATGCACTTATATTCATATTCATTCCTAAAGATCAAAAACAAAATGTCACCATTTTAAATTCTTGTGGTGTTATTAAATTAGAACCATGATTAGGGAAAAGAAAAACTGCTTTAGAAGTAGTTAAGAATCCAAGAACTCACCCACCTTTCACCACCACCCCAAATATATGTATTTTTTATTTAGGTGCTTAATTTTTGCTAATAATATATTAAGTGAGAATTTCAATTATGCGGTCTAAAGATAAAATGAATAAATGAATATTTAATCATATAATTCAAAGAGGGAAATGCTCTCAAATAATGAAAATAATTTGAAAAGTATTCATACTTCATTTTTATGAAAGCTAACAAATGATTTTATGCTAAATACTTCAAGTTATCATATAATAGCTCATGAAGGAAAAAAACATGAAAAATTATATTTCAAATCTATTTCTATTTAACTTCTAGAAATAGATGCATTTTTCAAACATGAACAAGGAAGACAGATCCAAATAATTTTAGTTATAAATATGCCTCTAGTATCTTAATTAAAATTTTTGCATGTGTCAATCTTTCTGGATTTATGCATTTTTAAGCAGACCTTTTCAAAATTATGATTATCTGTATTATTACAATTATTTATTTATCATATATTTTAAACAAATTTTTTTAAAAAATACTCAGTAGAATATGGTTAAGGATTGAAGAACTGAATTTCTAAGTAATAGAAGGGAAAGTCTGTTTCAGAAAAGATCTAACAGATTTTTCACTTACATATAATTAAATTAAATTCCTCCATTGCATGTCATCTCTAATGCAAAGAAATTAAACGCAATAAATTTTCCTTAAACCACTGGTTCACAGAATCACTGTTTTAGTAACAAAACTATTTGATTAGGGGAGAGGGATGTCTGAAATACCAGTCTAAATGCAATAAAATACAAATATCATTTGTTGAATTTAATTCTACATTTCCTTGATGATTCAGAGATATTTTAGATGTATTACATTCTCTCAGGTATGTTAATGGTATTTATAGTTACTATAATTCACCTATTAGGCAAATATTACTGATACAATCTTCCTGATTTTGATAAAGTACCAACACTAATTTGTTTGTTTTTATGACTCAAGACCAGTGTCACAGAATCAATCAGTTATATTTCCACAACAGACCGCGGATCATTGGTTTTGTGAAGATGGGGCACATTTTTTTTCTTTTTAAATTTTCTAATTGTTTAAATTAAAGTTTACATTTAATTTTTTTAAGTTAAATTCTTTATTGGTTAAAGTATTAGATAAGCCTCCTTTTTTTCCCCCATTGACCTCTCCCCAGCCACCCCCATCCCCCAGCACATGCCCTCACCCTGTCCCACCATCTGTGTCCATTGGTTTTGTTCATATGCATGCATACAAGTACTTCAGTTGATCTCTTATCCCCTCAACCTCCGCCTTTCCTCATAGGTTGGACAGTCTGTTTGATGGTTCTATGACTGGTTCTATTTTGTTTCCTCAGTTTATGTTGTTCATTATATTCCACAAATAAGTAAGATCATGTTATATTTATCTTTCTCTGACTGGCTTATTTCACTTAGCAAATGCTCTCCAGGTCCATCCAATCTGTTGCAAATGGTAGGAGTTCCTTCCTTTTTGCAGCAGCATAGTATTCCATTGTGTAGATGTACCACAGTTTTCTAATCCACTCATCTGCTGATGGGCACTAGGCTGTTTCCAAATTTTAGCTATGGTGAATTTGTGCTGCTATGAACATAGGGGTGCATATGTCCTTTCTGATTGGTGTTTCTGGTTTCTTGAGATATATTTCCAGAAGTGGGATCACTGGGTCAAATGGGAGTTCCATTTTTAGTGTTTTGTGGAAACTCCATTCTGTTCTCCACAGTGGCTGCACCAGCCTGCATTCCCACCAGCAGTGCATGAGGGTTCCTTTTCTCCACATCCTCATCAGCACTTGTCATATGTTGATTTGTTGATGACAGCCATTCTGACAGGTGTGAGATGGTACCTCATTGTTGTTTTGATTTGCATCTCTCAGATGATTAGTGACTTTTAGCATGTTTTCATATGTCTCTCAGCCTTCTGTATGTCCTCTTTCAAAAAGTGTCTATTTAGGTCCTTTGCCCATTTTTTTGTTGGATTGTTTATCTTCCTTTTGTTAAGTTGTATGAGTTCCTTGTAAATTTTGGAGATTAAACCCTTATCAGAGATAACATTGTCAAATATGTTCTCCCATGCAGTGGGCTCTCTTGTTGTTTTGCTGATGGTTTCTTTTTCTGGGCAGAAGTTTTTAGTTTCATATGTACAGCAAAGTGGTTAGACAATCATGTCTTTACAGAATAGTCCTCCCACTGCTTCAAGTATCCACCTGGCCCCATACATAGTCATCACCATTTTATTGACTATATTCCTTATGCTGTATCTATATCTCTGTGAATAATCTATACCAGTCATCGCTATTGATGTTTCTTAATCTATAGCACAGACATTCCATAGATGGTCAAAGAAATTTTAACAGCTGAAAGAGCTTCAGTATCATTACTTCAATATTTATGAATTTGCATATAGTCAGTCTGTCATACTCAGATCCCATGCCTACGTAATGACGGCACAGTATTTTTTCTGGAAATACAGTATCTAGAAAAGGTATATTTTCAAGTTATATGTTTTTAATACAAAAGTATTTGCCCCAAATATGCACCTTTTACTATAGGTAGATCCAAGAAGCCAGACCAAAGAGTATGTGAAAGTGTCTCATGCCAAATCTAGAAAGGTTAGGACGTCTAGCGAGAAGGCGATAGAGCCTAGTGGTTAAAAACAAGTACTATAGCACCCACCAGACTTGGGTTCCTGCTCTTGCTCTCCATGATCTTGTCCAATTATTTAACCTCTGATTCCAGTTTCCACATCTGTAAAATGAAATACTGCTGTTTCATAGGTCTGCAGTACTAAGAGAAATGACTGAAATAGCATGTTCAGCACAGTGGACTGAATACAAGAAGTATACAAGAAACAGTATTATTAACATTACTTCAGTGCAGACAAGAAGGAAATGCCCTCCATAGATTCCTTGAGTCATTAAAGATGGAGGCGCCTTGACTGTCGGGTGGACTTGACAACTTCCAAAGAATAGAGCACAGGAAGGGCACAGGTAAGTGATGGTCCAGTGGAGAAACCTGGAGCACACTCCCTTTCCAGGTGATCACACTGATACGATGGTGATGAGCCATACTGAAAGCAGTTCCTCTGAAATGATGTGATGAGAAGGGAACTGTGTAGTACTCATCATAGTCTTTCAGGAGAAAAACATCAAGCAAACACAAATGAAGCAGCATTTTACAAAACAGCTAATTAGTACTCCTCGATATTGTTAAACTTTGAAAACCAAGATTGAGACACTGTCATGAACCAGACACTAAGGAGCATGGTGCCTAAACACTGTGTGGTATCGGGAATGGGGTCACAGAGCAGAGCGGGGACATTCGTGAAAAAACCAGTGAAGTCTGAATAAATTGTGGAGTTTAGTTAACAGTAACTCAGTAATAATGAACATTTGTTTGTTTTTAGTTTTTATAAATATGCCATGGATATTTAAGATATTAAAAACTGGAAGAAGAAAAAAGGATGATAGGTATATAGGAATTGTCTACACTGTGTTTGTAACTTCTCTGTAAATCTAAATTTAAAATCATTCCAAAATATATATATATATAGTGTTTGGGGAAGCCAGCATGGAGAACCCTTGTGATTCAATTTACCTAAAGTATGCTTACTATAAATCTCCTCAGTTTGAGAGCTTATGATTTTGAATTCTGATTATCACCTTCACAAGTAAGATCTTAATCCCCACCTATCTAATCTAGTAAAATGTCTTAAAGCAATGCTAAATGATAGGGGGTGAAAAAATAATACCCTTAAGAGTCTTAAAAGACTCCAAACAGCCCAGCCAGAATGGTTCAGTAGTTGAGCGTCAAACTATGAGCTAGGAGGTCACTGTTGTGAGCTCAATCCCCAGTATGGAGAGTGCAGGAGGCAGCCAATCAATAATTCTTTCTCATCACTGATATCTCTCTCTCTCTCTCTCTCTCTCTCTCTCTCTCTCTCTCTCTCTCTCTCTCTTCCTTCCTCTCTGAAATCAATTTTTTTTAAAGAAGACTCCAAACATATTAACAATTTTTACTCTTATAAGTGAAAGCACTTGGATGTTTCAGCATAAAAAGCATTTTTTCTTTATGAACTGCCCATTATCAGGTAGCATTTTATAGCAAATTCAAATGTGCAATAAATACATAAAAATGTCTTAAAATGCTAAATAAAAATAGATACAAGTTAAAGGCCCCTCCAGAGTTCTTTCACATTGCAAAAGGTGAATGACTACACTTACTGAACAAATTCATTAGCCTGAAGTAGCACTTCTCTTCCTGAGTGTAGGTTAAAACAAAAACCAGACCCTGTGACCCTAAAGTCTTGCCATAACACATACTCTCTTCAAAATCTGTGCAGTGAATACTCATCAGAAGTAGCACATTACCACCCGATTTATAGCCCAGAATGTAGACAACTCCCTTTTGTGTATTTTAAAAACAGTTTCATATTTTGCTTCACATAATAAGATGGGGTGTGATACCTCCGTATGGATTACAGTTATCCCTAAAACAAGGAGTCATCCTACATCAGGCCTTTCAGGTTTGTTTTCCGCAAACTTACACTCAACTCCCACCAGAGCTTAAAATGGGCTTTTCTTTCAAGATTCTTACAAAGATATTAACCCTCTAAGGTTGTGGGCAATATTTCACTGCTTCTGTGGATGAATGGCATCCTGGCTACTGGAAAGACTAGCTCTTCTGAGAACATCTCTAGCAAGAGATTATATTTTATTATTCTCCGAGTTGACCCAATACAAAGATTGAAGCAAAGTGAGGTGCTCTGCTATAGTGATGGGAGTTAAGTAATAGATAGAAAATAATTTACTTTCCTTTTGGGTGTACTCTATAGAACAAAATGATAGATTTTTTTTTCAGGACAAAAAAGATCTAAGTAAAATAAGGTATAATTAAATGTGCTTCAAGTATATTTTCTTTCAAGCCTTGGCAATTTAAACAAAGTATATCTTAAAGTATGCACTCATGCTATCCCTCAATGCATTCCTCCTGACATATTACTAATCAAATATTTGCTCAAAACCATCATTTAAAAATGTCTTAAGCACACATTCAGATATTTGTTGAGTATCCACTATGTGCCAGGCTTTGTGTGAGGAAGCAGCATTATGTTCATTCCTTTAGAGCTACGTTCCCTCCATTAAGTGAGCCTCCTACACCAACCCCTTAATTGTCAAATAATTAATAGTGCTAAATGTATATCTGGAGAAAAATAAAACCTGCACTAAACATCCTGACAACTTTGACATGCTAAATGGGAATGTTAGAAATATCATAATGGAAAGAAATCATTACATCAGAAAGCAGCAGGTCTTCAATATTAAGAAGAAAATTTAGAAATTGCCTTTATTATTGAAATGGGGCATTCGCTTCAGGAAAATGAATCAAGTAATCATATAAGGCACAATTTGTTGGAGGTGATGGAAGTTGGATTTTTAGCTCCTACATCAAATCTTGACAAGCTCAAAGCATTTCAGCCTAGGCTGCACACACCCTCACCATACAGAGGGCAGTTCTGTTGAGTGCAACTGATGATAATAACCTAAACCACAACGTTGTCCCAGTTCTAGTGTTACACAGCAGCTGGGCTGTTTGGCTACTGGGCTATGACTTTATACAATGCCAGACTCAATTCTTTTTTTAAAATATATATGTTTTTATTGACCTAGGGCAAATACAGCCTTAGGTCACATATAATTTCGGCTGCTGATGCCCCACACCGAGCACTGTGTAACAGGAAGGGCCAGCTTTCTAAAGAGCTTATAACAGACACTGGGAACCCAACAAATTAGGCCTCTTATGGGCTACTGTCTTCTGAATTTGGTTCATTAAACACTTTGTTGTTTAATGAAGTGCTGGCATTCCACCGTTCCAAAACAAACAATTAAAAAAATCTTAAATGGCATATTTGAACTTTAACATGTCTTGAATTAAAATTACTTTATAATTTTGTAGTTAAATCTTAAGATCAACTTAAATTTTCTGAATCTCTTTATTGAGAAATTATAATTTGTCAAATATATGACATAGTATATATAAAATATATCTCAACTGTGTGCATAAACATATATAATATAAAGAACTTATACTAACTCTGGTGTCTTTGGTAAGGGTAGCTAGCTAGCTTAATTAGGTGGACAGAAAGGAAGGGGCTCCAGGGAGGATAGACGCATCTTGATCTGAACAATTAAAGCGATAAACCAAGGACAGAGGTATCTCTGGCAAGAGTAGCTGGGAGAGCCATAGGGGTAATAAAGCTTTTCCAGGCAGGAAGAAAGAAAAAGAAAAACAAAAAGAGGCCCTTTACCCTTTGAGCTGAGAAGCCAGCAGTTTCAGTTTCAAGGCATGGCAGGGTAAGGTTGCTAGGCACCATAAGATAGATCAAAAGTAACTGCAACTTGAACAGATAAGATGGAAATGTGAAGGATAAAGAAAAGACACAGGATATTAGGAAAAAAGGAAACATACCTTCATGGAAGATAAAGAAATGTTGCAGCCCTAACCCGTTTGGCTCAGTGGATAGAGCTTCAGCCTGTGGACTAAAGGGTCCCAGGTTCGATTCCAGTCAAGGGCATGTACCCTGGTTGTGGGCACATCCCCAGTAGGAGGTGTGCAGGAGGCAGTTGTTTCTCTCTCATCGATGTTTCTAACTCTCTATCCCTCTCCATTCCTCTCTGTAAAAAATTAATAAAATATATTTTTAGAAAAAGAAATGTTGCAAAATAAGGGAAAAGAAAGAGGGGGTACCATGTGGGCTTTGGCTTTGCAGAGTGACCAAGGAGGAAGCACGGGGATCCTAAATTGGGGAAGAGTCCAATTAGTAAGGGTCATGAAGAGACACAGAACTACAGCCTTCATAATGCCTCAAGACAAAGAGAGCAGCAGCTGCCCTTTTTAGGCCAGAGGAGACAGAGTCTTGGGATTCGAATTAGGGTTTTAGAGGTGGTATTTGCTTGCAATAAAGTTTCTTCTGCTTGCAATAAGGTTTCTGTACTTCTTGCCTACCACCTTTTGTCTGTGGCTTCATTCTTTGAATCCACCTGGACAAGAAACCAGGAAAGAAATCACCCTTGTACCCAGCTCAATAAAAAAACCCTAATCATCATGACTCTCAAAAGGTTGCAGATTCCAGGTACAGAAGATAAGACTCGGAGAAAGCCTAATAACACTTATTTTATGTTTATGAGTTTTATAATAAAGAGTATTCTAATTAGCTCCCTACTAAGGCCTGGAGAAAGAACAGGAATCTACATGCAGAATGAAGGAGATCGGTTAGACAAAATTATAAGTGTATTTTCACGTTTACAAACATAAGGCTTCCTAAATTGATCTTTAAAATCACCAAGGTAGCCCTGGCCGGTTTGGCTCAGTGGATAGAGCGTCGGTCTGTGGACTGAAAGGTCCCAGGTTCGATTCCAGTCAAGGTCACATGCCTGGGGTTTGGGCTCCATCCCAAAGGGGGCATGCAGGAGGCAGCCAATCAATGATTCTCACTCATCATTGATGTTTCTCTCTCTCTCCCTCTCCCTCCCTTTCTGAACTCAATAAAAATGTATTTTAAAAAAATAATATAAAACGAAATCACTAAAGTAAACTAAGATCTTTATCTTTCTGGAGTGGACGTGGTTGGCCACTATTCATTCCACAGGCCCACAGTGGAATCTGTAATCTTATCTCTTCCACTTGAGTTGATTCATATTCTCTCTCTAGTTTGGAATAATCAAACCAACGTGTGAACGTACACACTTTCTGCTACCCAGCTCACCTTTGTTTATCTTCTTTCAGTTAGGGGCTCCTGGACCTTGGCTGGCTCCTCCCTTTTTGTTTCATGATTTGTGACCAAACTTTATCATTTATTTCTGTTCAATAATTTTAAGAAACTAGATCTTCTAAATAAGAGTACACATACATCTTCCAAGGAATGAAGATTACATTTCTGATGAAGAAGAATACAGATATTCCTTAATTTATGATGGGGTTATATCCTGATAAACTCATGGTAAACTGAAAATATTGTAAGGCAAACATGCTTTTTCCACACCTGACCTACCAAACATCATAATTTAGCCTCATATGTGCTCAGAACACTTACATTAGCCTGCCGTGGGCAAAACCATCTCGCTGCCACTTCCCAGCATCACACAAGAGTAGTGCATTGCCTAAGAAAATATGAAAATTCAAAGTATGGTTTCTACTGAACATCCCTTTCACATCATTGTAAAGTTGGAAAATCCTAAATCGAGCCATCATCAGTTGGGGGCTGTCTGTTCTTTCCCGAGCATCGGGAGGAAAGGCAGTTGAGACATGAGAGACAAATAAAGGGGACTGTCTCTTCTTAGTGGCTATTAGGAAAGAGGGAGGACGCAGCTCCTGTGAAAGTTAACTGTGATAATCAACACCCTGAGTGACTGAGGAATCTGAGAAAAAGCTCCCCAAGCCCTATCCACTGCTGGCATTTAAGATATCAAGCTGACATGCTATTCAGTCCCCTCCAAATGAACGACTACAAGCTATTTCATCCTGAAACACATTCCTAGAACAATCAAAATTATGAATTAATCCCTAAAGACTGGATGATTGCAGGCCATGCAATAGCACAGAAGCTTGCAATGAGGTCTATAAACAGGAGACTGCAGAAGAGATGCTAGAAACTATGTTACATGATTAGCCATAACCAAAGTGAGAAAAACAAGTCTAAACATCCCTGAAGATAATCCATGAGCATAGAGCAAGTTAGGGGGAAGAGAAGATGCAAACCAGGAGGCCTCTAGCAACAGTCTATTACATTCTAAAGAAGCAAATCAAGACAATAATGTAAATGTACAACACTAACTAATAAGCTAAGAGTTCTTACATATATTGCATGTGCACGTTGAAGTAAAGGAGAAGTCATGCGTGGCTCCCCAGTGTCCCCCTCCCACTTCTTCATGCCTTTACTAACATTGTGAAACTACTTAGAGTTAGTCAGCAGTGGTTAGATTTGGCTCACAGTCCTTTTATTGATAATTTCCAATAGTTTATATATAAAAAAAAACTTCTGCACAGCAAAATAAACCATCAACAAAACAAGAAAGCCCACTACATGAGAGAACATATTTGCCAATGTTATCACAGATAATTGTTTAATCTCCAACATTTACAGGGAACTCATACAACTTAACAAAAGGAAGATAAATAACCCAATAAAAAAATGGCAACGGACCTAAATAGACACTTTTCGAAAGAGGACATACAGAAGGCTGAGAGACATATGAAAACATGCTAAAAGTCACTAATCATCTGAGAGATGCAAATCAAAACAATGCGGTACCATCTCACACCTGTCAGAATGGCTATCATCAACAAATCAACAAATGACAACTGCTGACAAGGATGTGGAGAAAAAGGAACCCTCATGCACTGCTGATGGAAATGCAAACTGGTGCAGCCACTGTGGAGAACAGTACAGTGTTTCCTCAAAAAACTAAAAATGGAACTCCCATTTGACTCAGTGATCCCACTTCTAGGAATATATCCCAAGAAATCAGAAACAACAACCAGAAAGGGTATATGCACCCCTATGTTCATAGCAGCACAAATTCACCATAGCTAAGATTTGGAAACAGCCTAAGTGCCCATCAGCAGATGAGTGGATTAGAAAACTGTGGTACATCTACACAATGGAATACTATGCTGCTGTAAAAAGGAACTCCCACCATTTGCAACAGTATCAATGGAACTGAAGAGCATTTGCTAAGTGAAATAAGCCAGTCATAGAAAGATAAATATTATATAATCTCACTCATTTGTGGAATATAATGAACAAAATAAACTGATGAACAAAAATAGATCTAGAGACAGAGAAGCATCGATCAGACCATCAAATCTCAGAGGGAAGGTAGGGGAGGGTGGGGGTAAGAGGGAGAGATCAACCAAAGAACTTGTATGCATG
Organism: Murina feae; assembly: GCA_004026665.1. NCBI lineage: Eukaryota > Metazoa > Chordata > Mammalia > Chiroptera > Vespertilionidae > Murina > Murina feae. The sequence continues at coordinate 29,583 of PVJC01012193.1, read as the reverse complement.
CATATAAGCATAACCAATGTATACAGACACGGGGGGGGGGGCAGTGAGGGTATTAGTGGGGTGGTCAGGAGTTGTGGGGGGATAAGGGCACATATGAAATACCTTAATCAATAAAGAAATTTTTTAAAAGAGTTATATAGATTCTCAGAAAGTTACCTCGTTTTGGTTTCAAGTGTTTAGTTACACTGAGGAAAATACTTTGTGTTGAAAAGGATTGTGGCGACACGGGAAGATATTTCCCCAAAGGACAGTGAAAACACCTGAGATCCTGGCACCTCTGACTGCCTCCTGAGAACTTATACATTCACACCCCAGGGCTGTGTTCCTGGGGCCTCCATCATGCTGACCCGCTGCGTCGTTATAAATGTCCTTCAACAGCAGGGCCGTGTCTGTGGTTACCAGGTCCACAGGAGGGTGTTTGTTTTGTTTGTGAGAGGAAGAAAACAAAATTCAGTTAAATAAACCTTTTATTTTATTTTTTGAAAAGTTGCTCCTAGGTTTTTTTGAATGCTTTTTATCAAACAGATATGTGAATATACACATAGTCTAAGTTTCCAACATCATTTGCCAAACCTCAAAACACACTGCTTTGCTCACAGTGGGCCCCCTCATTCGTCAATGCACACCTTACTGTCTTCATTACATCCCTTGTGTGCTATGTGCCAAATACTGTGCCTGCCTTAGTGCGTGATTCTGACCCTCAAATGGAGTACTCCTGAGTTGTGAAGACAGATACTAACTCAGTGAATACAACATACACATAGATGTAAAAATCTCAAATTATGATTAAGCACTATGAAGGAAGGGAACAGAATATTTTGGGAAAGATTAACAGGTTGAGCCATGGTTTCAGGATAAAGGGTGTTTAGCTGAAAGCAATAGGAATGTCCTAATGTAATTCAGTGCACATCCAGAAAGCTCATAAGTTAAAATAATTAATCCTTTTGTGCTCATCTGGAAAAAGAAGCATCATATTTAATAAAATAAAAATATAAAATATTAATTTAGTCTTCTATACAGAATATATTGGTTAAAAGTTAAATATTCATCAGGCCATAAATTAATCATCATCAATAACAACATCTACTAATGGAGTATTTAATTTTAAATATGAGAGGGAAGGTAATAATTGGAGATGTTACATGCACATTTTCTATATTTTCTTACACTGTTACCTTCCAATCTTTAATGACTTCCTTCTGACTTTTTAATTTTAAGCCCTTATGCCTAGAGGAATAGGAAGAATTCTTGCTTGAACAAAAGATGTAAAAAATTGGGTGAACACAGAAGGAATAGAAACTAGATGTCCCCACTGCACACAAATCATTTCTTGCCCAACTAGCTATTGATTTTCTGCACTGAGGACAGAACCCTCATAAGAGTTTATAAAACAAGGGACCGGGAGAGAAACTGAGCTGTGGTCCTCAGGCATTTAGAAAAACCCAGTGCTTAGAAAGACCAAGTCTCAGAGAGTTCCTTACTGCCCAGCGTGGTAAGAGCACAGCCACATTAACCCTGATGCGCATAAAGGGAATGGAGCAGAAGAAGCTTTGAGTAACAAAATGAAGGATAAAACAGCTGCCACTGGCTTACTTCTAAAGCTGAGATAAAACAGTGGGTGTGTCAATAATTGATAGGTGTCCTAGCCAGTGTGGTTCAGTGGTTGAGCATCCACCCATGAACCAGGAGGTCACAGTTTTGTTCCCTATCAGAGCACATGGCCAACTTTGCAGGCTCGGTCCTCAGTAGGGGGCATACAGGAGACAACCTATACATGATTCTCTCTCATCATTAATGTTTCTGTCTCTTTCTTCCTCTCCCTTCCTCTCTGAAATCAATAAAAATATATATTTAAAAAAATTTTTGATAGGATATGTAGCCAGTGAAGACCAGAGCTCCTCTCTTCCCAAATGTAAGTAATCCTTGCCCCATCTCAGTCTCTTACCTCCCACTCCCCAAATTTCTGAGAGAAAAAAGTCAGTTTATTATTGCTACTCCAAGAAATGAAGACCCCAATTATAAATTAAATTCAACAACAACGAAAAAACTCTGCTTATGGTTTGAGGTTTTCATCCTGTATATAAGGGACTGTGCCAAATGCTGAAGGTTAAGTTTAATCATTTTAGAAACAGTTTAAGAAACAGTTTGTGCCCTTAAATTGGTGTTACTGTTTGGACACGGAGTACAGGTACAACAGAAAAACGTAAGGAAATTTGTGTGATGTAACACAGCCAAGAAACTGAAAGATGGTTCCAATTCCCTAATGCGCCTCTTTTCAGGAAGAATATATGAGTTTAATGTTCAAATCTGCAACACAATTGTGCTGTAAATGCTTTCAAATCATGTGTCTTTATTCACATTATTGGTCTCTTGAGCCTACTAAACTTGTCAAATCTTCAAGTTGTCTTATAGCTACACTGACTCTTCTATAAATGCCACATGGAGCAACTGTACACTAATGAATATCAAGCAATGTAAAAAAGCTGAAATGATGGGACTAGAAAATTTGCCTTTCTACCCATAGTAGTTAGATCAAGCATCCTTTCAAAACCGCTAAAATTAACATACTTAATTCTAGGTAGAAGAAAATCATAATAATGCTTCTGACTTGACATAATTCACAAAGGATCTTACAATTTCATTAAAGGCTAGCAATGAATGTGAGACATATCAGCAAATGCTAACTTAAGGAATTATACTAAACAAAGCAAACAGATGTGTGGAATAAATTATCTCTGTGATTTTTTCTGGATTCCAGGATGAAGAAAACAGTGCAGAATTACAATGATATCCCTGGTGGAATCTATTGATTTCAAATCGCACTTGCTCAGGGTGATCACTGTCTTGGAAAATCGGCTCATTTGCACTTCTTGTGGATTGTTTACCCAAGCTCCAGAAGAGTTCAACTAATTATGCAAGGTGATTATAAATGCTATTACTTAAAAAAAACAAAGTGGAAAATTATTTTAAGATATGATCTCATAAAATAATCACACGGGATACAAAGAAAAAGGAGAGTAAAGCTCAGGGTTATATGAAAAATTTCATGTAAGTAAAAATAGATAGATGATATATTAAAAATCTATATTGTACAAAGAGATCATCAATTTGGGCATTAAAAATTAAGCAAGAAGAATAAATAAATATGAAAACAAAATAGAAACATAATTATAGAATCACTAGTCCTGGATACATTTTAAGAAGGTTTGTTTTACCATTGGTGTATTGACAAAAGAATTTTTATATATTGTATGCTTTTGCCTCCTTATAGCTATACTAATAAGAGGGTAATATGCTAATTAGATCAGACATCTTTAGGACATCCTTCTGGATAAAGCCACAGAGGCTGCCTGAGCCTCGGTCCTCGCAGCCAAGGCTCAGGCAGCCACGCAGGATGGCATGGCAGCAGCTGCTACAAGGGCCAGGCCAAGGTGGAGGTCCAGGCAAGCCGCAGATGGCATGGCAGCAGCTGCTGCGAGGGCCAGCCAAGGCTTAACGACGGCTGGAAATGACAGCAGGAGTGGCATGATGGAGGCGTTGCCTTCCCATAATCCACCAGTCGCCTCCCACAGAGGGAGGCCAGATTGCAGCTTAGGCCCGCTCCCCATAGGGACATCCCCTGAGGGCTCCTGGACTGTGAGAGGGGGCAGGCTGGACTGACAGGCCACCCTCCAGTGCACAAATTTTCATGCACTGGGCCTCTAGTATCCTATCTAATAAAAGAATAAGATGCAAATTAGGTGTCACTCCATCACAAGATGGCCTCCCCCATAGCCACAAGATGGCGGCACCCAGTCTGGCTCAGCCCTGCCACTGAAGTGGTCAGGCCTGTTAGCCAGGCAGGTAGCAGGGGAGATGAGGGGCCCAAGGGGCAGAACAGGCAATCAGAGGGGTCTGGGGGTCCCCTGCCCAGGCCTATAGTCTTAGCCAGAGGCTCAAGGGTGGAGCCAGAAAAGCAGGGGTTTGGGGGGTCCCCTGCCTAGGTCTGTAGCCTTGGCCAGAGGCTGCCAGTGGGGCAAGGGCAGAGCTGGCGATGGCAGAGACCTGGACTCTGCTAAGCCAGCGATCAGAGGGGCTTGGGGATCCCCTGCCCAGGCCTGCATCCTCAGCCAGAGGTTACAGGCCTGAGAAGGGGTGGAGCTGGGATTGGAGGGGCAGGGGTGGAGCCGGTGATCAAAGTGAACTACAGAGGAAACACCTTTTCTTACCATTCTTGGCTGAGCTCCCTGTATGCCACTGGTAATATTCTTAGTAACTTGGGTAATAAGAATCCCTAAAGGTGATCTAGGGTTTTTCTACCACATTCCTGGAGAAGAAAAAAAAATGAAGGTCCACTGCTGGAGGGCTAAGAAATGTCATATCCTGCCCTAGCCAGTTAGGTTTAGTGCATAATGCCTCAGCCTGTTGATTGCAGGGTCTGGGTTCAATTCTGACCAAGGGCATGTACCTAAGTTGCAGATTCCTCCCTTTCAGGGGCCCACATCAGGGCATATGCAGGAGGCAACCAATCAAAGTGTTCCTCTCACTTTGTTGTTTCTGTTTTTCCCTTCTCTTCCACATTCTCTAAAAATCAATGGAAACATATCCTCAGGTGAGGAGAAAGAAAAAAAGAAAGAAGAAAGAAAGAAAGAAAGAAAGAAAGAAAGAAAGAAAGAAAGAAAGAAAGAAAGAAAGAAAGAAAGAAAGGAAGGTCATATTTTATGAAAGACACATCTTGAAAATGCCTAAAGAAAGTTGTCATTTCTTCATGGTGAAGGGACTGGAGTCTGTGTTGATAAAACACCTTGGTGGCTGCGGTGACTGGCAGTGGCTGCAACAGTGGGGTGATGGGGCAGGTGGCTTCCCCTGATTAGCCTGGTTGCCTCCCACAAAGGGAGGCCAGCCTGTGGCTTAGGCCCGCTCCCAAGGGGAGCAGGGAGCAGGCCTAAACCGTGAGTAGGACACCCCCTGAGGGCTCCCAGCATGTGAGAGGGGCAGGCTGGGCTGAGGAATCCCTCCCTCTCCATGCACAAATTTCATGCACCAGGCCCCTAGTGTGTGTGTGTGTGTGTGTGTGTGTGTGCATATATATATAATTGTTTAAAGTGTTACATGTCTCCTTTTTTCCCTGATTAACTCCCCCCAGCCTCTCTCCCACCCCCAAGGGCAAGCCCCCACTGCCCCAGTGTCTGTGTCCATTGGTCATGCTAATATGCATGTATACAAGTTCTTTGGTTGATCTCTAACTACCCCCCACCATAACTTCTTAAGTTTGGATGGTCTGCTCAGTGCTACCTTGTCTTTGGATCCATTTTTATTCCTCAATTTATATTGATCATTATATCTCACATATGAGTGAGATCATGTGATATTTATTTTTCTCTGACTGGCTTATTTCACTTAGCATGATGCTCTCTAGTTCCATCCATGCTGTTGTAAATGGTAAAAGTTCCTTCTTTCTTAATGCAGCATGTATTCCATTGTGTAGATGTACCACAGTTTTTTAAACCACTCATCTGCTGATGGGCACTTAGGCTGTTTCCAAATCTTAGCTATGGTAAATTGTGCATATATCCTTTCTGAATGGTGTTTCTGGTTTCCTGGGATATATTCCCAGAAGTGGGATTACTGGGTCAAATGGGAGTTCCATTTTTAACTTTTTGAGGAAACTCCATACTGTTTTTCACAGTGACTATACCAGCCTGCATTCCCACCAGCAATGCACAAGCGTTTCTTTTTCACCACATCCTCGCCAACACTTGTCATTTGATGATTTGTTAATGATCGCCTTTCTGACAGGTGTGAGATGGTACCTCACTGTTGTTTTGATTTGCATCTCTCAGATGATTAGTGACTTTGAGCATGTTTTCATATGTCTCTAGGCCTTCTGTATGTCCTCTTTCAAAAATGTCTACTTAGGTCCTTTGCCCATTTTTTGATTGGGTTGCTTATCTTCCTTTTGTTAAGTTGTATGAGTTCCCTGTAAATTTTGGAGATTAACCCTTATCTGAAATAGCATTAGCAAATATATTCTCTCATACAGTGGGCTTTCTTTTTGTTTTGTTGATGGTTTCTTTCACAGAAGCTTTTTATTTTTATGTAGTCCCATTTGTTTATTTTCTCCCTAGTTTCCATTGCCCTAGGAGCAGTATCAGTAAAGATATTACTATGATATATGTCTGATATTTTGCTGCCTATGGAGTCTTCTAAGATTTTTATTATGGTTTACCATCTTTAGTCATTTACGTCCTTTAGTCATTTTGAGTTTTTGCATATGGTGTAAGTTGGTGGTCTAGTTTCTTCCCTTTTTTTTTTTTTTTTTTTTTTTGTGGGTTTTTTTTTTTTTAATTTATCTGACCAATTTTCCCAGCACCATTTATTGAAGAGACTGTCTTGACTCCATTGTCAAATATTAATTGAACAAAATGGTTTGGGTCTATTTCTGGGTTCTCTGTTCTGTTTTATTGGGTCTGTGTGTCTGTTCTTGTGCCAATAGCAGGCAGTTTTGAGAACCGTGGCTTTGTAATATAGCTTGATATCTGATATTGTGACCCCTCCAACTTTGATCTTCTTTCTCAGGATTTCTGTGGCTATTTGGGGTCTTTTTTTAATTCCAGATGAATTTTTGGAGAGTTTGTTCTAGGTCTGTGAAACATACCATTGGTATTTTAATGGGAATTGCATTGAATCTATAAATTGCTTTGGGTAGTATGGATATTTAAGATGTTGATTCTACCAATCCATGAACACAGTATGTTCTTCCATTTGTTTATGTCTTCCTCTATCTCTTTTTTCAATGTTCTGTAGTTTTCTGAATACAGGTCTTTTACCTCCTTAGTTAAGTTTATTCCTAGGTATTTTAATATTTTTGGTGCATGGTAAATGGGATTTTTTCTTTTTTTAGTTTCTCTTTTTGTGAGTTCATTGTTAGTGTTTAAAAAAGCCATATATGTATGGGTGTTGATTTTGTATCCTGCTACATTGCTGAATTCATTTATTAAGTCTAGTAGTTTTTTGGTGGATTCTTTAGGGTTTTCTATATACAGTATCATGTCATCTGCAAATAAGGATAGTTTTATTTATTCTTTTCCAATTTGGATGCCTTTTATTTCTTCTTCTTGTCTGATCATTATGGCTAGCACTTCCAGTACTACATAGAACAGGTGTGGTGAAAGTGGGCATCCCTGTCTTTTTCCTGTTCTTAGGAAATGAGTTTAGTTTTTGCACATTGAGTATGATGTTGGATGTAGGTTTGTCATACAAGACTATTATTATGTTGAGGTATGAATCCTCTATTCCCACTTTGCTGAGAGTTTTTATAAAAAAAGAGTGTTGGATTTTGTCAAATGCTTTTTCTGCATCAATTGACACAATTATGTGATTTTTTTGTCTCTCAATTTGTTTATGTGATGTATCACATTTATTGATTTGTGGATATCGTACCATCCTTGCATCCCCGTAATAAATCCCACTTGATCATGGTGTATGATCTCTTTCTAATGTAATGCTGGATATGATTTGCTAGAATTTTGTTGAGGATTTTAGCATCTATGTTTATCAAGGATATTGGCCTGCAGTTTTCTTTCTTTGTGGTTTCTTTATCTGGTTTTGGAATTAGGGTAATGCTGGCTTCATAGAAAGAGTTTGGAAGTATGCCTTCTTCTTGAATTTTTTGGAATAGCCTAAGAAGGATAGGTTTAATTCTTTTTTGAATGCTTGGTAGAGCTCCCCTGTAAAGCCATCTGGACCAGGGCTTTGTTTGCTGGAAGATTTTTGATTACTGCTTCAATTTCTTCAGTAGGTATTGGCCTATTAAAAATTTATTCTTCCTGATTAAATTTTGAAAGCTTGTATTTTTCTAAGAATATGTTTATTTCATCTAGGTTGTCCAGTTTGTTGGAAAAGAGTTGCTCATAGTATTTTTTCCACAACCCTTTGTATTTCTGTTGGGTTAGTTGTTACTTCACCTCTTTCATTTCTAATTTTATTTATTTGGATCCTCTCTCTTTGCTTTTTGGTGAGCCTGGCTAGAGGTTCATCAATCTTGTTTATCCTTTCAAAGACTCCGCTCTTAGTTTTACACATCTTTTGTATTTTTTTTTGTTTTGTTTTGTTTTGGATTTTTTTGGTCTCTATGTTATTTACTTCGATCTTTATTATTTCCTCCCTTCTGCTTACTATGGGCTTTTCTTCCTAATTCTTTAAGTTGTAGGGTTGGATAATTTATTACCACTTTTTCTTGTTTTTTGAAGTAGGCCTGCAGAGCTATGAACTTCCCTCTGAGGACTGCTCTCACTGTGTCCCATAGATTTTGGACTGTTGTGTTTTCATTGTCGTTTGTTGTCAAGATACTTTTTATTTCTTCTTTGAGCTCTTTGTTAACCCAGACATTGTTTAATAGCATGCTATTTTGCCTCCAAGTGTTTTTTTCCCATTGTTTTTATTTTAGTTGATTTCTAATTTTATGCCATTGTGGTCTGAGAAGATGCTTAATATGATTTCTATCTTCTTGATTGGCAAAAGAATTCTTAATCCTTTTTATAACCAGTATGCACACATTTATAGTGTGTGTGTGTATGTATGTGTGTGTGTGTGTGGAGTGCCCTATATATGTACACATACTCTATATGTGAATATATATATATATATAGTACGTTGGGTGGGAGTGTATGCTTGTATCATAACTCTCTGCTTCTCTGTAGTGTCTTCCCTGTTCTACACTCCACATTTCAGAAAAAGTGTCAATGACAGTGACACTGTTTTGGCAGAATCCTTCCTGTGGACCACTCAAGAGTTGCTGGCAAGTTTACGGATGGAATGCTGTGGATCAAATGCTCATCCCTGGTCCAAGAACATCTAGTATAGCATTCCCAAGCTGGAAGCTGGGTACAATGCAGAATAACAGCAGAAGTGCCTATGGTGGTGGGCATCATGACTATTACAAATCAGTAAAATATGACCTGTATTCATAACACAATTATAAATGCCTTTAAGACATACAAATCATGCCTCTCTATTCTCTTCTATATACCAGGCTTAGCAAAGTTGCAGAACATAGCAGCCAACCAATAACTAGCTGTGGGGCTGTCAAGCTCAATGGAATAAGATCTATTATATGGGGTTCCCAAAGGTTATGAGGGGAAAACACATGAAACCAGACAACTGGACATGTATAAGAGTTGCTGGGCAAGCCAGGTAGTGGCAACCATGTGTTTTGTTTAACAAGTTAATGTAAATCATAAATAGCAATTATATTGCTTGTTCTTTTTCTGATGCCTACTATCTCCATATCAAGAACAATATGAAACTAAAGTCATGCAATGCAGAAGTTCTTTCACAATAAATTATTCTTGTTATTCAAAGAAACGAATAAATAAAATGGAGTTTTTTTCAAATTATTCTCTAAATCATTAGGGAAAAAATTGAATTTGAGTTTTATTGAACTACTAGGAAAAGAAAGCATTTTCATACAGAACATATTGATCCAAAAGACCATTAAAACCATTCTGTTCATAAAAATGTCTTTTTATCTTTATCAGGAAATTGAAATGTATTTACAACAGTAGATAATATATGTATTATTTCATGGTGCTTTTTCCTTTACCTGTGTAACAATTTCTTCTGAGAGAAATTATATAGTTGCTTATAGCTACTGCTCAGGTCCTTAATTTTGAATCATTAAATAAAACACTATAAAAATAGTTTCGTAAGAAAACTTAGAGAAAAAATCAAATAAGATAATTGGAAAAATGTAAACGTATGATTTATCACACAGGGTTTAGAAGTTTTTCTAATAATGACAGTGGAGGACAAATATTGATTCTCTTCTCCTTCACTTAACAATTTGTGTGTCTACATTAAAAACAACTCAGTTTTGAAAACCTACTTCTAAGAGTGTGTGAAAAGCTTTTCAACAAGAACACTTTCTTTCTTATGCTGCTTTGCCTTAAAATTCATCTTAAAGAATTTCAGTGAAAGGAAAAATAGACCCATTCCAAAAGCACTGTGAATGGTGCATTTGCCTCCAGAGAGAAAGAAGTTGCCCTTGATCATTTATTTAGTATGTTAACAGGTGAGTGTTGTTGGAACAGTTACTCTTCTCAGTTGACTGTGCTCTATACTGAATTACAGACATATTCTGAGCTATTATTATGAGGATCACTGCTCACAGTGCCCAAGATTCCCTCACATAACCTCTGTCACTCTCCCAGGTAATCCTGGGCAGAAAAAAAACCGCTGAATAAAATGACAGAAACACCTTTAGCTCTATGACAATATGAAGTTAAACATTTTAGAACGGGATAAATACAATTAACTGCTGCCTCGGCTATGCATATTTTGAAGAGAAATAACATTTTCTTAAAGATTACTATTCATTGAACAATTCTACAAGAAATCTCTGCACTGGCCATCTGTCCAAACTGTGTATTTAAGTTCTGAGACATTTAAAAAGAGATCTATGTGGTTAGTTCCAAGTTGCTATGGAACTGAGAAAAAAATCATGGCTCCAAATATCATCTTGAGGGACATTAATCTTGGTGATTATATGTTTGTGTGAGCATTTCTTTCATAATCTGAATTTGCAATCCTATTAGCATTACATCTACTTCAAACAAAATTGGGAGGGTTGTTATTGTATTTCATATAAGTACATATTTGCATGGAGACCATGAAATTAGATTGTAACAATGTTTGTGCATCAAATAATAAAGACACTAAATAAATGATTAAATATGCCATAAAGTTCTTCCTGGCATAGAGCTTTATGGCTTTCTCATTCATGTTTGAATAACGATTTTCTTATCTGGTATTTTAGACTGATTTTTTCCCATCTTGCTTCCCTTTGTCCCCTAACTTTCAAATAAGACCCATCGTGACAACCTATCTTTCTGTTTTCTCTATGCAAGTCAAAAAGGCAATTTTTATCTGTGACCCTACCACTGCCAGCACAGATAATGGTTCTAATCTTTTTGTTACTAGAGACACAAGTGAATCAGCTCTTACACCTTCCAAGAATTCTGGTGAGCTCCCATTTGAACTTCTTGCTCTATAACAATATACAGGATACAGGTACCCCAGATGCTTCCCATTGGGGATGTTCTGCTAGAACCTTACATAAAACACTTTCCTCAAGCAGTTGTATTTTAGATACTAAAACCAAAAGCACCTGTAGATTACACTCTTTACACTGACCATAACTAAGATTGGGAAAAGGAAGTACTAGGATCTGCTATTTATGTAAGAACTTCTTACTCTAATAGTTCTCACAGTAGTTTCCTCCCTCTCCATACAGAACTCAAGGTAGATTCATGTTTTTTCTTAAAAAAAAAAGGGCAGATCTTTTACATTAGGAAAGTAACTATGTTGACAAATGGGGTCAGCCCTGCATGAGCCCTCTGGCCTCTAGAGATCCACAAACTCCATGGCCATACATTGGAATAATGAAGTAGCTGTGGGACAACTCAGGATTATTTGTCCACAAGGGCTTCTCCAATATCTAACCTGAGACCAGGCTGGGACAAAAATCTAGATCCTCTTCGGGATAAACACTTAGGCTTCCCAGATATGTTTCAGAAATACAAAAGCAAAGGTTGGGACAGACCAGGCAGAACAGGAATGTAGGTATGACCTCTCTGAGGCCTCCAAACGCCTCTTTCTCTTCTTTCTTTCTTCCAAGTAACAATATACCAACTTTGAATAGCTACTAATCTTAATGAGTTTCCTTTCTAACATCAAGTCTATTTTAAAGGAAACAAAAGTCATGAATAACTGAATGCACCATCTTCCCCAAAAGCCTTTATCCCTAGGTTGCCTAACTTAACGATGAAATTAACTCTATCCAGTCACCCACTCCAGCACTCTGAGGGTGAGCAGAAGCCTTCTTCTTCCTCCCCACATTCAACCTATGATCAAGCCCTCACATATTTTTCCTCATAAATGATTCTGAAATCTACCACTTCCCAATACCTACTAATCTGTCTGATCTTTGTTATCTTTTGTCTAAAACAAAATCTCTTCCCCAGCTTTGATTATAACTATTTTAATCTCTGGTCAGATGCCAGAGGAAATGCTTCAACAAACATTGATCTCAATACCCCTGCTTAAAGTCCTTCATTGGTTCAAAGATAAAGTTAAAATATCTCAGCTTCTACAGAGAATTTACGCTTATTCGGCATGTTCTGTTAAAAGTCTTCTCTATCCCAGATTGTTCCATGGCATTCTCTAGTCTATATAAAAATGGACAATTTCTTTCATCATGACCTCTGTAAAGACTAGAGAAAATATACTTTCAGTTAAGTTCATACCTTAAAATGAAGTGTTTATCATCACAACTTGTCTGCAGGGTTAATTATCTTTATCTTATTTGCTAGCAGGATAGATCCATGCAATGCTGGAACTAATCTAATCTCATGCATCACATTTCTTTAGATAAAGTTGTGTGGGAATAACTGCTCCCTCTCCACATCATCCAAGGGTTAGAATGACAGATTTCCCTGTTTACTTAATCTAAGAAGTTTTCTCAACTATATGAAAGTCATGACTCCAGCTAAGTCCTTTTGTTGTAGTCTTGCCAATCAGTACTGACATATGCACCCACTGGAGTCAGCCAGATTTTAACCCTAGAAAAACACAACCAAACCAATATATATATATATATATATATATATATATATATATATATATATATACCTAAGCGACCCTTACAACCCGTTCATTATATTGACTGATCAACCAGTAGCTATGATACACACTGACCACCAGGGAGCAGACGCTCCACACAAGAGCTGCCCCCTGGTGGTCAGTGCGCTCCCACAGCGAACCTCCTGTGGTCCCTTCCCCCTATTGGCTAGCCAGGCAGAGGGACCCCACCCGTGCACAAATTCATGCACCAGGCCTCTAGTATACTAATAATGACATATGTTAGAAAATTTACCATATTCTAAAGACTACATGGTTGCAATTTGTAAGCCATGCAAATTTTAAATAAATATTTGTTAATCTTTTGCTGGTAGTTTAGCAATTGGGCCCTTGCCATAACATCTTTTCTTTACCAACTTCTATTACTTCTTATTCATATATTTAACATATATTGGATCATTTCTGTATGACAGGTGCTATGTTCACTATATTTTTAATGCAATGGCTTTTATTCTATGATACAAAGTCAAATGAAATCTCTCAGGTCCTTTTCCCTTTGCTCAGCCCAAAAACACTGTTGGAAAATTTATAGTTTTTTATTACTTGTACACAAAAAAACTCACCTGTAAGAGTGACAATCAACAACTTTCAAAAATTATTTTAAAAGCCACTTGCCAAGTAGATACAAATAGGGTACATGGTAAAATACAGAGAAGTTATTCTGCGGTTTACTCAAGTATGGCAGAATGTTGAGGGAGTTGGCCAAGCTACGCACTAAGCACCGAGATTGTTTATGCTCCATAAAACCCTTCAAATCTTATTAAAACCAAGTGAACAGTGGGACAAGTAAATGGGGGGGAAAGGATGCATACATAATACTTTCCACAATTAAAATTTTAAAAAAAGAAACAACCTTAGCTATCTTCTATATTGGGATAATTTAACCTAAAGGAAAAAAATTCTGCAGACTTAACTTTCAGTTACAATGCCATCTTGTAGAAAATACAGAAGCAAACAAAACATCTTGTAGAAAAAACAAGCAAACAAAAACTTGTTAACGTTTTGATACCACTGTTAGCAAGCCACTGTGGAAACATGGCTGGTATGTGAGAGCTTCATACACAAACAGGCAATGTTTAGATCAAAGTTTTCTAATCCTGTAAGATAAAAATTGTCCAAGATATAAAATGATGGTCCAAACCATTAGAATCCAGCCAACTACATTATCATAAGGAAGGGAGGTAGACATACCAATGTGTCATTGTCAGATTTTAACAAGGAGAAAACATATGGAAGCAAATTGGTCTCGTCTGTGAGTTAATAGTCCATTTTGCAGATGATTTAGGACTTCCTTTATTTGATCCAGGCCACCTACTGAGATGAATCGGAAATCTGAAGTTTTTCAATGGCCTTGGGAAATCTTAATACTGATGTTTATATGAGATGCCTATTAATCATAACTAGGTCATTTCCAATAGCAATCTAGTTAAACTATGTTAATTAAAAACTCTTTAAAATACAAGCTATTGCCCTAGCCAGTTTGGCTCAGTGGATAGAGCACTGGCCTGCTGACCTAAGGGTCCTGAGTTCAACTCTGGTCAAGGGCACATACCTTGGTTGCAGGCTGCTCCCCAGTCCAGGCCCTGGTTGGCATGTGCAGGAGGCAACCAGTCAATGTGTTTCTCTCACATCGATATTTATCTCTGTCTTTCCCTCTCTTTTCCACTCTCTCTCTAAAAAAAAATAAAAATAAAAATCAATGGAAAAATATCCTCAAGTGAGGCTTAAAAAGATAATAAGAAAATAAAATATAAGCTAGCAAAAGGCTTGGCTAAGCAATGTATTTATTGTAGAGATGAGTAAATGGTATTATAGTGGTTATGTTACTTGAGGTGCACAATAGAGGTTATGAATGCAGAATCTGTAGCCAAATGGCTGAGTTTAAGTCTAGCTCCTTTACTTTCTAACTGTAAAGCCTTGAGCAAATTGTTTAATCTCTATGTCAATTTCCTAATCAGGAAACTGAAAGTGATAATAATATAGTTCTCATCACAATGGGCTGCTATGTGAACTAAATGAGCTAAAACATGCAGTGATCAGACAAGTGCCTAGAATACAGTGAATGCTCAAAAATGTTAGCAATTATTATTACTCAAGGTCATTCAACTCATCAGTAGTAGAGTCAGAACTGGAAGTCAGGTCTACTGACTCCTGGACCAACTAACCTCCCAACCTAGCATGCCATGTCAAAGGTAATAATATTTCAGTGTTTAGTGATTGTTGTTTTGGGGAGGGAGGTTGGTAAAAATAAAGATGAGTAGATCACACTAGTAGCTACATTTTAGACCAAAAAAAACCCCCAAAAACCAAAAACCAAAAACCAAAAACCAATAACAACAGACTTTTGTTCTCTAGTTAGTATTTAGATTTCAGTTAAATTTACTGGGGTGACACTGGCTAATAAAATTATATAAATTTAGGTGTACCATCTATGACACATCATCTGTATATTGCACTGTGTGTCCTTTACCCAAAGTCAAATCTTCTTCCGCCACCAAATATTTGACCGGAAGTTGTACATATATATACAATGGAATACTACTCAGCCATAAGAAAAGATGAAATACTGCCATTTGGGACAACATGGATGGATCTTGAGAATATCATGCTAAGCGAAATAAGTCAGACAGGAAAAGTGAAAGACTATATGATCTTACTCATGTGAAATATAAAACTGAAAGCAACAAATGAACAAATAAGACAAACACACAAACAAAAACTTATAGATGCAGACAACAGTATGTTGATTACTAAAGGGAAGGGGGTTGAGAGGGTAGTAAATGGTAAAGGGGTCAGTTGGCTCATTTTTAAGGGGCAACAAGGGAAAAGGAGAGAAAGTAACATTAGTTTGATTAAATATTAGTACCAATATTGTCTTTTTATAAATAAATAACAATAACAACAAAACCTATCTAAAATATTAAACATCCAAGTTCTACACTCTTATTTCTTAAAGCCACAATAACAAAAATAATTACTAAGAGAAGGAAAACATATAAGAAAACCAAATAATATCTTTTTAGTTCAAAAAAAGACTTCTTTCATGCTGAGTTATTCTAATACTAGGGGCCCGGTGCACAAAAATTTGTGCACTCAGGGGGAGGGGGCAGTCCCTCAGCCTGGCCTGTGCCCTCTCACAGTCTGGGATCCCTCGGAGGATGTCCACCTGCTGGCATGCCTGGCCAGCCTGGGTGAGGGGTTCATGGCTGTTTGCAGGCTGGCCAAGTCCCTCTAGTGCAGACCCTCACCCCCTGGGGGTGTGGCCAGCCTGAGTGAGGGGCTGAGGGATGTTTTCAGGCTGCCCACAGCTCCCATTGACCCAAGGTCCCAGCGAGGCTGGCTGGAATCAGGTCTCTGGGGTTTATTTATCTTCTATAATTGAAACTTTGTTACCTTGAGCTGAGGCCTAGGCAGGTAATGGAAGTCTCTTGTTTGCTTCAGCTCTGTGACTTCTATAATTGAAACATTGTTGCTTGAGCAGAGGCCCACCAGCCTAGTCAGGCAGTTGCAACGGAAGCCTCCTGCTTGTTCCAGCTCTGTGGCTGCCGGCCGCCATCTTGACTGGGTTAATTTGCATACAGCCACTCTGACTGATTGGTGGGCATGGCTTGGCTGGTGGGCGTGGCTTGGGTGTCTCAGATTGATGGTCAATTTGCATATTACTCTTTTATTATATTAGATTGCCTTGATCTCTATACTTTCATTCTAGTGGATAATGTCCTGAAGACATTTTCCTGATTAATAGTATTTTCTGTAAAAAACAATGTAAGTTAAATAAATAAATTTATATTCCAATAAAGCAACTACATCTATTCTAAACCACATCACGTGTAAATTGCTATTAACCTGCTTACCTAATTTCCTACTGTCCTTTTGATCCATTGTTCAAAAGTTGTCTCTTCTACTTAGAGTATGTGTCAATTAAGTTCAGCTATATGATGCAGTGAAACCCAAGACAACAGTTGCTTAAACAAGGCATGAATTTATTAGATATATGTCAGAGAGTAATAGTATCCTACAAAGGGAGAGAAAACATTATAGAACAAAGGTGCCAGGCATTTCAAAGATGTGATAACTGCAGAAGGAATTGCCTCAAGTTTCATACAATGGGGACCAAGGATAGTTGGTCTATAGAAATTTATTTGAATAGTGACTGTCTAAAGTATAGCCCTTGAGTACTTGCACTGACTGTGAAGTCTACGCAGCTATTATTGAATGCCCTGAAGCAAGATGAGATGTGTGTAATGTGACAAAGACAAGGTTGACAGACCTGCAGAACCTGGATTACAAAGGACTGCCCTTACATTTCACTTATCATGAAGCACTTTTTTCCCCCTCTTTTTCAGAGAGAGAGGAAGAGTGAGGGAGAGAGAAAGAGAAACATCAATCAGCTGTCTCCTGCACACCTCCTACTGGGAATCAGAGGATCACACCTGTAATGGGCCAGGCAGGTGCTCTGACTGAGAACTGAACGAGCAACCCTCCTGTGAATGAGACAATGCCCAACCAACTGAGCCCACTGGCCAGGACATGAAAGTACTTTTTTAGAAGAAATACAAATGTGACACCAGAACTCCAATCTATATCATTTGTAATATATTTACATATGAGAACACATGTGGTTTTTCTTCTTAAATCAATTATATAATTTTCAGTTCATCCTGTGGCTTGACAATACTCATCTTATTTGGCTGTCATTAAAAAGTACAGAATTAAAAGAAATCTTCAGATTTTGTTCTTAACACCTGAATTGGATGAACTTCAAAGATAATTACACTTTACCGATGCCCACACTGAAACAAGACTAGCAGCATCCCAAACATAAAATGCCTTCATTTGGTTGATTCACCCCCTAACTGTGTTATGTGCAATATTTCTTCAATGAAAAGTGATAAAATTGTTTTAATAAACTCATGTGTGGTAGAAATATCTTTAAAACTGTCATTAATAGGCCAGTCGGTGTGGCTCTGTGGTTGAGCATCAACCCATGAACCAGGAGGTCACAGTTCAATTCTGAGTCAGGGAACATGCCAGGATTGTAGGCTCAATTCCCAGTGGAGGGAGTACAGGAGGCAACCAATCAATGATTCTCTCTCATCATCGATGTTTCCTCTCTCTGAAATTAATTTTTAAAAACATATTTTTAAACTGTCATTAATAAAGCTCTTTGATACAAGAAAAGAATAAAAAAATGTTACATATCTGGCCCTGACTGGTTTGGCTCAGTGGATTAAGCGTCGGCCTGTGGACCCAAGGGTCCCAGGTTCGATTCCAGTCAAGGGCATGTTCCTTGGTTGCGGGCACATCCCAAGTGGAGGGTGTGCAGGAGGCAGCTGATCGATATTTCTAACTCTCTATCCCTCTCCCTTCCTCTCTGTGGAAAATCAATAAAATATACATTAAAAAATGTTATATATCTAAAGTTTTACCTCATACTTTAAAGAATTACTTTGCCTCGTTAGCTCAGATAATGTTTTGAAGAGGAAAATGATGACATGGATGAAATATTAGGCTTTGTAAATGACACACAGCTAGGGCCCATGCCTGGGTCATATTAATATCCCAGAATAAGAATAGCAAAACAATATGCAAACACTTATGCATATTTTTAAAACAATCACATAGGACGGGATGATCCCTGTCACATGTTTTTCACCTATTCATGAATCTAACTGTACATTATTGGATCCAATTTTCCATTCAACAAATAGTTATTGGCATCTACTTTATGCCAGGCACTATTTTAAATGTTGGAGAAATAATGAAAACCAAAACAATATTCTTATCTTCATGGAGTTTGCATTCTACTTAATTGGCCTAAGAATCATGAAAATTTTCTAATGAGCTAGAATTCATTCATTAGGGAATTAATTCCAGAATTCTCTGCCAGACGATATTTCCCAAAATCTCTAATGAGATGAAAGGCCTAAGAGAAGACTGGGATAAGGAGGATTAAGGGATTACTGCTCCTCAAATAATGAAAAACACTGGGCAACATGAATTCCAGATCATAAGAATGAAGTCAAAGAAGTTACACAGCCTACATCCTAGTCTCCACCCACAAGCTGAGAGTCACCAATAAGCACTGGGTTTTCCCACATTTTGGAAAATGAAGCTGTTACCAACCATTCAGACTGTTCTCATATTTGTTGAAAAATATAAATCACAGTTTCCCAAGAATAGCCCTGATAATCTAGTTACATAAAAGCAATTTTGAATGTTATGGACACATAAAAGCATATTCACTCCTGAAATTAAGCTTTACATTTTTTGTGTCAGTAGATAATTATGTTGCTTGAAAGCCTGGGATATTTAACCATTAGCACCCTTCTGATGAAAACATGCTTAACATAATATTTTTAGTTCTTTTTATATCACTAGTTAATATTTCTTTTATCCCTTTTATTTAAAAAATAATAATATTTCCTCCCCTAAGTGATTAGCATTACCTTTCATTATAGTCTTAGAGAGCTTACTGTTGACAAAGAAATGGGAAAATAAACACTGGGCCATTCAACATTAGTAACATTAGAAAATAGTATAAATGCAAATTTAATTACAAGGGTGAATAATTAAGGCCTTGTGGGGAGGGGGAGGAAAATGAGTGAGTTAAAGCATTCTTTCAAATGATGAAATACAAGATTTTGAAGAGAAAGAACAGAAGTGCACTCCTCTGAATCTGGATTCATTGGTACAACTGGCACTTTAAAGAATTTAGCACTTTAAATTCTTTTGTTCAGCCTTTTATGTTCTACATGACATATGCATGTATTTTTTAGGTATTAATCCCGGGCTATTAAAATGCCACAGGAGTGCACCTCTTTTCTTTCTGTTTAAAATCGTGGGCTTAATACATCATTTCATAAAGCATTTAAAGGAATGCTTTTACTCACTCCATTTTTTTTCTGTTTTGGTCACATTGTAGGGAAGCAAAATTTGCCACACTAAAATGCATCTCTCTGGCATGAGGGTTATTTTATTTTTAAGACACAAAAGACTTACTTTTGAAGAACTTTTGAAGTTCTCACTGACTGCCTCAATGAACTTAGATAGAGGTCCTGTTTCCAGAAGGGAGCTATTCCCATTGATAACTATCAATGAACTAGGTTTCTGGGCTGGGGACCTGGAAATCCGAGTCCATTCTGAGTGGCTCAGCAAAATATTTATCTAACATTTGCTTTTTCACCTCCATGTGAATTGCCTTCCTCCCCTTTGAAGTCCCAAACAACTACCTCCTTCTCCTTAGTTCAGATGGTATAGAGGCCTCAACTTCCTGATTCCTCCTGGAGCCCATATTTTTATGGACCCTCCAAGTGTATATATGTAATTAAATGTGGTTATGTTTTCCTGTTAATCTGTCTCGTGTCAATATAATTCTTAGACCAGCCAGAAGAACCTTGAAAGGTAGAATAAAATTTCTCCCCCTACCCCACACACACCTTTATATATAGTGTTACAAGTCCATATATATGCATACATTTATAATTCTCAGGAAAAAAATTTATGCACAATGGTAACAAGAAAGCCATCTCTGAATACTTCTCTCAGTCTTCTCAACCTCATAATTACCTCTTTTATAATATATTTATACTCTAATTTATCTTTATTACATAAAATTTCAAGGATATACAATAGCAGAGGAGACAATATAATAAATTCCCATATTTATATAATTAAAAAATCACTTAAATAATACATGAGTGGTCTTATTCCCAATATTTTTGTTCTTCAGAAATGTGCCAGGATCCCACATTGTTCAATGTCTCACAAAGATTTCATCTCCTGCCTGGATTTCCCCTTATTTCTGTCTCTCTTTTCTACCTTCCAACTTATTCTTTCTCGTATTCGGCCTGTCCCCACTAAGGCTGTGACAAATATATGTAATAGGTATGCAAACAGAAAGAGAAGAAGACAGAATAATGGGCTAGAGCATGCTTCATTCACGTCTTCTCTTTTTGTTTTTTCAGGGTGCTAGAGCTGATATATCACAAAGACACACAGAAAACAGCTATTGTTCTGGTTTCCATCTTCTCTGACATGCCTGTGTTACCTGCCAAAGACTGTTATAAAAAATAACAATTATAAGGCTGTCTTTAGAAAAAATGATTATTCCTATTCACACATCATGGTGTATATTCGTACAGGTTGCCTCTCTACTAAAATTGACTCAAGAAATGGGATTCTAAGAAAATTGAACACTCCACTGGGGATGGGAGAAATAACCAAGCAAGGTGGTACGGGTGCAGGCAGCACTGTGGAGGGTAGGAAGAGACTGGGTTCCATGCACTATTGAAAGTCCTGCAATGTGCAGAGAGCTGGGTTCCAGAATCCAAAAAAGATCAGCTTTACTGCGTCTCAAACTTTTAGGCCTGGCCATGAGCACAGAAAAGAAAAGTGCTGATTTCAGCACTAGAACTCAGCGCAATTAGTGCCACACTTTCACTGCATCTTGATTAACTGGGCATCTGCGAAACGGTCTGGATGCCAAATCATCATCATAAGATTGTAGTTTTGAGGGAGAGGTTCTTCAAGTTGACTTCAAAAGGAAACACTAATATAATTACTTGGCTGGGAGCTGCCTATATTAAAACATACTTTCACTGCTGCTAATTTTGGGGTGGGATTGTGATATGATGGGTATAGTTTTTTAATGATCCTTGTATTTAAATATATATACTAAAATGTATGAGTAAAATGAAATGTGTGGGTTTTCCTTCCATATAATCTGGGAAAATGGGAGGAATGTGGAAGAAAGATGAAACAAGACTGGCCATGGGAGTTCATTTTAGTGCTCTCTCCGTTACTGTATGTGTTTCAGATTTCACATAATAAAAATAAGATAAAGGAAAATATCAAATTGTGTATTCATACATATATATATTCTCTCTTCTAATCACCAATCAGCAGGCTTAGTATACTATATAGCATTTTCAATTAAAAAAACCTTTTTCTGATTCCACTTTTAAAAAAGTAGTTGTAGAAAGAACAGTTAGTTGTTCAATGGGAGTTAATGAACTTGTATTTGCTCTACTGAGAGACAACATCAGTATCAAACTCATGAATATAAAATGTTGAGGCAGAAGGTTCACAGCTGTGAAACGGAAGATGTTCCAACTGGACCACCAAAGGGGAAGAAAGTACTGTCTCCTTCATAGATGGGAGACTAGACAACCACATTGACTGTTCTGAAAATTGCCAATATGCCTGAAGAAGAGCCCATGTCACATACGAATGTTCACACACAGCAGGAAGTGGTGTTTTAACAGTAAGGTAACATCGGTATTTGGTTAATGCAAAAATAATGAAATATGAACCAGCAAGGGTTTTGTTTGTTGGGGCATGTACAGAATATGCAATATCCATTGTAAAATGAACTATTTGCCTCAAAGGCCCCAGAGATCCCCACCATCATTTTTTCATGCAAACCAGTTTCCTTACTCCATTTATTTCATAACACACTAGAGACCCAGTGCACATAATTCATGCACAGTGGGGGAGTGAGGGGTCATTCAGTCTGGCCTGCACCCTCTCCCAATCCAGGACCCCTTGGGGGATATCCAGGCGCCGGTTTAGGCCTGTGATCAGGCCTAAACTGGCAGTCAGACATCCCTCTTTCAATCTGGGACTGCTGGCTCTTAACTGCTTGCCTGCCTTGTCTGCCTGCCTGATCGCCCCTAAACACCTTTGCCTGCCTCATCATCCCTAACCACTCGCCTGCCTTCCTGATCACCCCTAACCACTCTACCTGCCTGCCTGACCGCCACTAACCACTTTGCCTGCCTAATCGCCCCCAACTGCTTCCCTGCCTTCCTGATCTCCTCTAACCACTCATCTGTCTACCTGATTGCCCCTAACTGCCTCTGCCTCAGGCCCCGCCACCGCATCTTCATTTAGAAGGAAGGACATCCAGAATGACAACCAGAAGGTCGTTTGGCTGTCTAGTCTAATGAGCATATTATGCTTTTATTATTATAGATAGCAAAGGACTATAGGAAAGGGATGTGTGTGTGTGTGTATGTGTGTGTGTTAATTTTAAAGTAAATATCTTATTTTTAAATAATGCATCTTGGAAGCACTAACACTTTCTCTCCCAGTAGGATTTGCTTATATTTGTGTTAAAGATGCATTTGCGCCTTGGCTTTTTGGCTCGGCAGATAGAGCATCAGCCTGCAGAGTGAAGGATCCCAGGTTTCATTCCGGTCAGGGGCACATGCCTGGGTTGCGGGCTTGATCCCCAGTAAGGGGTGTGCAGGAAGCAGCCAATCCATGATTCTCTCTCACTGATGTTTCTATCTCTCTCCCTCTATCCCTTCCTCTCTGAAATCAATAAAAATAAATAAATAAACAATAAAGATGCACTTGCTTTACGGCTAACATTTGTGAATGTTATCAATATGAGAGCTACTTTCTTCTCACCCTCTTTTGTAGGTGTGGCATGCCAGTGGTTTGACTGATGCTGAGACAAATTCACCATTATGGTTAATAGCTGAGGTGGCAAAAGTTCAATCCCTTGGGTATCAGAGCTGAGACTTTGTTCTCATTAATTCTGAGTAAATGAGCTAAGTGGACCTAAAAAAGTAATGCCCTAAATATAATAGAATATAGAAAATGTCTCTTAAGAGTTGAGTTCAAGTAATAAAGAGGCAAAGGAAATATTTGGATAACTAAAATTTTATATTATACTAGGGACCCGGTGCACAAAAATTTGTGTACTGGGGGGGAGGGGGGAGAGGTCCCTCAGCCCAGCCTGTGCCCTCTTGCAGTCTGGGACCCCTCGGAGGATGTCCACCTGCTGGCGTGCCTAGCCAGCCTGGGTGAGGGGCTGATGGCTGTTTGCAGGCTGGCCAAGCCCCCTAGTGGGAACCCTCACCCCATGGTGGTGTGGCCAGCCTGGGTGAGGGGCTGAGGACTGGTTTCAGACTGCCCACAGACCCTTCAGGGTTCAGGTCCCTACTGGGGTGCCTGGCCAGCCGGGGTGAGGGGCTGAGGGCTGTTTTCAGGCTGCCCACAGCTCCCATTGACCCAATGTCTCAGCAAGGCTGGCTGGAATCAGATTTCTGGGGTTTATTTATCTTCTATAATTAAAACTTTGTTGCCTTGAGCAGAGACCCAGCCAGCATAATGGAAGCCTCCTGTTTGCTCTAGCTCCGTGGCTGCCAACCGCCATCTTGGCTGGGTTAATTTGCATATAGCCACTCTGATTGGCTGGGGCGTGGCTTGGCTGGTGGGCATGGCTTAGGTATCTCGGAGTGGTTAATTTGCATATTACTCTTTTATTAGATTAGACAAATATAGAGAAGTCAAATGTTTTACTTTTAAAAAGTAAATGTTTTGCCCTAGCTGGTTTGGCTCACTGAATAGAGGGTCGGCCTGTGGACTCAAGGGTCCCAGGTTCGATTCTGGTCAAGGGCATGTACCTTGGTTGCAGGCACATTCCCGGTTGGGGGGGTGCAGGAGGCAGCTGATCAATGCTTCTCTCTCATCGATGTTTCTAACTCTCTATCCCTTTTCCTTCCTCTCTGTAAAAAATTAATAAAATATACTTTAAAAAAATAAAAAGTAAACATTTTATGATTCTCTACAATTCATTTTAAGAATATATATTATATGTATGTAATATATATTATATATCATATATCTATATTATGCTGTTCACATACATTTAGTTTTAAAGGATACATCCAATAGCAAGGCCAAAATGCCCTGGAGACCTGGTTCTCATCTTTTGCCTCTTGATATTTCTAGTACAGTAATGAATGATCCTAAAAAATTCTGACATCCACAAGCCTGTAATTATACATACATATGCTTAAGTGTAAATAGTCAGACTTGTAAAATGCTTAATCTTTTCTCTTCAGAGATGTGCTGAATCATGTAAAAAGATGGCTTTATTGTGCAGCACTTAGCATTACTTGGCACTAGTGCTAATAATTTGTAGAATCACAGAGGGAGAGTAGGGGTAGGGTGGGTGGCAAGAGATCAACCAAAGTACTTCTCTGTAAGGCAGAAGCGGTTAGGGGCAATCAGGAAGGCAGATGGGAGGTTGGGAGCCAGCAGTCCCAGAATGTGAGAAGAATGTCCAACTGCTTGTTTAAATAATAAAGCGGCAATTGGACATCCCCCCCACCAGTGCACAAATTTCATGCACCGAGCCTCTAGTAAAATATAAATAAAAGATAATTTAATTCTCAAATTCTTTTTAAAAAAAATCCTTGACCTGACCGGTTTAGATCAGTGGATAGAGCATCAGCCTGTGAACTGAAGGGTCACAGGTTCGATTCCAGTCAAGGGCATGTACCTTGGTTGCAGGCACATCCCCAGTAGGGAGTGTGCAGGGGGCAGCTGATCGATGTTTCTCTCTCATTGATGTTTCTAGCTCTCTGTCCCTCTCCCTTCCTCTCTGTAAAAAATCAATAAAATACATATATAAAAAATCCTTGATTTTTTTTTAGACTCATACTAGCATTCACATTTCCAAACTAGATTTTTTAAAATTCATTCTGTCTTGGCATTTGATTACTCTGCAAGTGAGTGTGTTGGGAAGAAGTGGACCTTTGCTTATTCACTGACATTTCCTGTATTCTTTGAACTAAGTCTGGTACATACTAGGTGTTCAATATTTATTGAATGAATAAATGAAGAATGCATAATAAACTGGAAGAAACAGCTTGATTTGGGACTAAGCTGAATGGAAAAATGGCATGCAGTTCTGGAAAACCTCTTTCAAATATCTTTACTTTTATTTAATCAATGACTTTGCATTAACATAGATTTGAGACTTTATTTCTAGGTGTCCTGCTAAAAACAGCTGAGCAAGAACTACTCCTGGTGACTTGCACAGCTGAGAAATGGCCCAGAGCTGGAATAATGAAGAATCAGGTAAGTTCTTTTCTCTGCCAGAAATGAATGTCTCTTTTAGGCAAAGGGGCCAATGTTGAATGTATTTCCTTTGACTGTTCTTAGCTATTTTTTATTTTCCTTATCATACTGATAAAAGGCAATGTATCCCATTTCCCAAAGTAGGCTAATTATTTAGTTCTTGTATCTCCACTGTGTGGCCATTTTCCTTTTGAGGAATCAAAACAAAATGAAACATATGATGAAATTTTCTATTGCTGTATACTGGAGAGCAATATGAAGGAAAATTGTTCAGTATGAGTTCTGTCGTCACTGAGAAGTTACAGCACTTCAAAGAACATTACTTTAGAGATGGTAGGGTAAACCGGAAGCAAGAACTAAGATGCTAGAAGGAACAAAATGGGAAAAAAGTACCTTAGAGCTAATAAAAGTAAAAAGGAAATGTCTGTGTTCATTACATTTACCATAGTACAACTTATGCTATATACTAGAGGCCTGGAACACAAAAATTTGTGCACTCAGGGGGAGGGGGTCCCTCAGCCTGGCCTGTGCCCTCTCGCAGTCTGGGACCCCTCAGAGGATGTCCACCTGCTGGGCATGCCTTGCCAGCCTGGGTGAGGGGCTGATGGCTATTTGCAGGCTTTCCAAGCCCCTCAGTGGGAACCTTCAACCCATGGGGATGTGGCCAGCCTGGGTGAGGGGCTGAGGGCCATTTCCAGGCTGCCCACAGCCCCATCAGGGTTTGGGTTCCTACTGGGGTGCCTGGTTGGAAGCAGGTATCTGGGATTTATTTAACTTCTGTAATTGAAACTTTGTTGCCTTGGTCCCCCACTTGAAGCCTGGGTTGCCCTTGGCAACCCAAGGTCCCAGCTGGGCAGGTATCTGGGGTTTATTTTCTATAATTGAAAC
Organism: Murina feae; assembly: GCA_004026665.1. Taxonomy (NCBI): domain Eukaryota; kingdom Metazoa; phylum Chordata; class Mammalia; order Chiroptera; family Vespertilionidae; genus Murina; species Murina feae. The sequence continues at coordinate 3,138 of PVJC01012193.1, read as the reverse complement.
TTTGTAGCCTTGAGTAGGGCTCAGGGCCCACAGGGCCCTGTCTTCCTCCATTGCCTGGGACAACTCCACCTCAGTGGCTGGAACCATCTTAGTTGAGTTAATTTGCATATTTGCTCCTGATTGGTTGGTGGGTGTGGCTTGTGGGTGTAATGGAGTGAGGGTTAATTTGCACATTACTCTTTTATTATATTACATCCATTTTGTCAATATACAGTGTCTAAGAAGTTAGCATTATCCATCATCCTATTACATTTTTTAAAATATATTTTATTGATTTTTTACAGAGAGGAAGGGAGAGAGATAGAGAGCTAGAAACATCGATCAGCTGCCTCCTGCACACCTTCTACTGGGGATGTGCCCGAAAGCAAGGTACATGCCCTTGACTGGTATCGAACCTGGGACCTTTCAGTCCACAGGTTGATGCTCTATCCACTGAGCCAAACCAGTCAGGGCATCCTACTACATTTTTAAACTGTGTCGAAAAGGGAGGGAAGGAAGAATGAAATAATAAACAAAATTAAATGAAAGAGAATTGAACACTTGCCTATAGGGATGTGGGTGAGTGATAATCTGATAACTGCAATTTTCCAGAAGCAGGTGGAAAAAGAAGAGATAAAAATCTAGACATTTTTGCCCAATAAATGGCATCAAGAGACTCTGCCTGTCTTTCTTTGCAGATCAGCCTTACTTAAAAGTAGAGAGCTTTCCTAGCAGCCCAGACTGTATTTTAGTCAGTGTTGATTTATAAACTGGCTTTATTTTGGAGAAAGGAGGGAGAGTCCCTACTGGATTCATTGCAATTAGAAATGAAGAATAGAGGGATAATCTTTATTTAGTTAAAGTATTTACTTACAAGAACAAGAATCACTTCCTACATTAAAGCTGGGATTTGTCTAATCCCAACTTCTTTTAAATTTCATGGTGTGTTTCCATGATCTGAAAGAGCTAAAGACAGAGATACATAAAAATGTTTACAAGGAGACATTGCTCTCTTTGGTCCTTCTATATCGAAGAGAATGTACTGACACTCTTCTGAGAAGGTTTAGAGCTGGATCTGAGAGCCATGGGGCTCCCAACTCCATGGGGGCATGGGAATTAATAAAAATATCATTTCTAGAGAGAAGCAAAACTATGGCAGGAGAATATATTAATGATAATAACAAGTAAGCATTATGAAACAAAGCAAGGGAAACTGGAGGTATGATTCTTACCTAAACAAACATATAATATCTTGGTCTGTGACATTGGAGATACCACAATGAATAAGGCGGACAACCTGCCTGTCTTACAGCTTCTTATATTTCACTGAGGACACTTAGTTTACGAGCAACAACCTGCTCTGAGGCTCCAACAGTAAGTACAGTTTTTGAACACCTAAAGATCATTCATCTGGAAAAGGTTTACTATTCCCAGCACAGGGATAGTACTATGTACATGGAATGAAGTGGAATTATGGTGGGGAAGAAAAGGGAAGCCCTCTCCCTGTTAGTACTGTTGAATCAATTCTGGCAATCAACCTAAGATCAGGTACCAACACAGATCTGCTTCCCCCGCCCCCTTGCCCCCATCCCCCACCACCACAAGTTCACATTTAACTTCTTGTTAAGTGTGTCTCCTCTAAAAACTATTTTAGTGCCTGAAAAGAGTTCATTGTACTAGTCAAAATGCTAGTTAGACCAGGAGAATATTTTCTGGCCCAACTCTTAAACAGAAGTGAAATTTGAGGAACGTTACAACCCCTCTATGTTTTTATTGTCCTCATCTCCAACAGTTGTTATTAAAATAAAGCACAAAGTTAATGTCAAAACATCAACCACTCAGCATCTCCCAATTTTGAATCTCATTCAGAACTTCCAACCTTTATGCATTTTTTCCTCATTTATCCTTTCTCAAGTACAGTACTTATTTTCTAATGTTTGTCCAATATTATAGTTTTTATGTCTTTTTATAGGAATGATTCTAGAATTAATGTAATCTTTAAAAGGGCTTTTAAAAAGATGTCACATACTATATAATTTATGGAACTTGAATATCAAAATCAGAATCACTCTACTTATACGGAGGTTTTATCAATACATAGCAGTTATCTATAAAAGAATATAATGTGAAGGAACCAAAAAGGGAAAAAATGGAAAAATGTTTCTTGAGCATTTGAGATAAAACAGGAAGTCACATACAATGATGACATTTCAAAGTTATTTTGTTCAAAATGTTTCAAGATATGTCAAACATACAAAAGACAATACAACATGGTGGTTAAACAAATATTTGGCATTAGAGTCAGAAACACCATAGCTGGAATTTCAACTCTATCATTTAGAAATTGAATAAGTTTTTGTCAACTAAACTTCAATTTCCTCATTAGCAAATTAGGACAATAGCACATATTTCTCAGAGCTGTAAGAATGAAATTATAATCATTATAATGCATTTAAAACCTATCCATGTGTATACGCACACAAATATTTAAACAGACATTCTATATAATAAAAGGCTAATATGAAAATTGGCCAAATGGCAGAATGACCAGTCACTATGATGCACACTGACCACCAGAGGGCAGACGCTTAATGCAGGAGTTGCCCCCGGTGGTCAGGAGCTGGGCTTATGGCTGGTTAGTGCAGCGGTGGTGGCAGGAGCCTCTCCTGCCTCTGTGGTAGTCCGATATCCCCCAAGGGCTTCCGGGCTACAAGAGGGCATAGACCAGGCTGAATGACCCCCCAGGGGCATGAATTTTGTGCCCTAAGTCTCTAGTATTTTAATAATCCCGGAAAAAAGATACTATTACTTTTATTATCATGGTATTGCAGATATATAAACTGTCTCACTGTGCAAAGATTCTATGCTACATATGCATACATATATTTTTTTATTTTTTACTGATTTCAGAGAGGAAGGGAGAGGGAGAGATTTAAAAAAAAAAAAACATCAAGAATGAGACAGAGGAGAAACAAGATGGCGGCATAGGGTGGACACCGTAAATGCAGCTGTGAACAACTATTTCAGAAAAACCTCGAAAAGAACACACGGACACCACTCGCACCCACAGGACGGCTGGCTGAGTGAAAATCCTACAACTAGAGAAGAGTCTGAGACTCAGAGGAGCGGCAGAAGCAAAGTACAGAGGTACGGAGGCGC
>PVJC01012192.1:0-40072 GCA_004026665.1 Murina feae | reverse complement strand
GGATTGCCATTCAGACACGTCCTGGATCAATCTCCTCACTGTGACCTAACCAAAGCCACATAGGCCTCCCTCTATTACAGATCTAAAGTCACAATAAACTGTGAGTATTCAACTCTCCAAAGCTTTGAACACCAGAAAATACAGTGCAATATAGTATGCTACTTGTAATATAATGACGTGATTTGTTTGAAGACATTAATCTGTAAGGCTCTATCAGTAGCTTTGTCCCATATAGGAAATGATTATGTGAACATCTTTCCTCCATGGTTAGGTACTCTCTTTGGAAGGGCTAAGGTCCTTCTTGTACGTAAGGCTGGTCCCCACATCTCTTAACACCCGCCTTGTCCCAGTGTTAGCTCAGATGCCAGTTCTGTCATTACAGCCTCCGTCCCTGTGGTGAGCCCCACATTTGAAAGGGCGGGGATCCCAAAGGAAATCTGGGACACTTCACCATAAATGCAGCCAAGCAGCACGGAAGCTTTCCTGTAAAGTTACACATGTACACGTGCGTGCACACATGTGCACATGTGCACACACGTGTGCACACAGTCATCCACCAATTCAGAATTTTTGCAATCAGGAAAATAGAAGTTTCTTTAAATTAATGATTTGTCCATTTGTGGCTATTATAGCAGGTGCCCCAGACACCATCCGAAGCCATCCAAGATCTAGGAATAGTCTTCGTACCTGTTGCTTTTAAGAATTCTGGCCGGCTCACCCATGGGATCGCATTGACCCTGGGTACTGTGTCTTCTGCGAAAACATCTCAGCCAAAAAGAGACTCCTCTGACTGAAGGGGTTCAGCCCAGCATCATCTGGCTAAGTGTGACCTGGGTCTCTGCCACCTGTGTCACTGACCACCTTCTCTCTGAGCCATGTGCTTCCACATGCCTTGCTCCAGGAAGTAGGGCAGAAGAGGAGTTAAAAAGCACACCTTGGATCCTGCTGGGCAAGCACTGGGCCACCCAGGGTGGCCAGTGAGAACCTTGAAGACAGAAGTAGGTTGCAGATGCTCAGATCCTGAGGCATGCTGGGAACTACATCAGAGATTCTCCAAAATGTTTGTATACCAACCCAAGGTAAGAAATACAGTTTATATTGTGATCCAGTACACAGATACCCACACGAGGACACAGATATAACCATCTAACTGAACCCTGTCCCTCGAACACTGCCCACTGCAGAACAGCTATTCAAAAACTGTATTTTGAATGAACAAAGCAAAAGCAACCCTTAGTGAAATAACACTATCCCCAGATGCAATGCACTCTGCTCTCTTCTATCCTGTGCTACCTTTTCCATGTCTTTAAAAGGGTAGCAAGTTGCAAACCCACGGGTGATGTCAGTACCACTAAACGGGAGCCCTGACGTGAGAGTTTACACCCTGCCTGCCGCTCATTGAGATGGCTGATACCTGTCACTTAGGAAGCAGGGGCTTGAGGACATGGCGGGCTAGCAGGCCAGCTCTGGGCTGTAACAAGAAGACTGGTGAGCGAGCCATGGCATCACAGAGCAGCAAGGGAGCCGAGTTCTTGGCCAAGGGCAAGGGCACCGCTCTCTGGGTGCAGACCTATGTTCTGTCTCCATGATCCAGTCCACACACTGTCCTCCTGCCCCCTCATTTGAAACCATTCCTCAAGCCCAGGGAGGTTTTTTTTAATATATTTTATTTATTTTTTTTACAGAGAGGAAGGGAGAGGGATAGAGAATTAGAAACATCAATGAGAGAGAAACATTGATCAGCTGCCTTCTGCACACCCCCCACTGGGAATGTACCTGCAACCAAGGCACATGCCCTTGATTGGAATCGAACCTGGGACCCTTCAGTCTGCAGGCCGACGCTCCATCCACTGAGCCAAACGGGTCAGGGCGAGCCCAGGAAGATTTTGCAAGTGGAGTCAGAAGTCAGACTGGTGATTGCTTCGCTTGGGTATCATTCAAAGGATCAAGAATGGGGAGAAGGAGAGTTGTGTGAGCTGCTGTGAAAATCATGGGGTAACCTGGCAAATGAGAAATCCACTCAGACCCACAAGGAGCACAAAAGTGAGGAATTAAACAACTTTATAAATAAAGGATCATTCGCTCGATGCACTTACACACACTTTAGATGTACTGAGAACTTCCCATTTCAAGATGAATGAAGAGAGCACTTCCTGAGCGGGACAGGCTGTTGTCACAGCCACGCACTGGGGGTCTGAGCTCTGGGTCAGCCAGGGCTGGGTCCGGTGGCCCGCCTGCCCGGGGGTCAGTGTCAGCGACCCAGGAGGGGACGGTCCCTGCACTTCTATAATGAAGATTGTACCCGGAGCCCCGGTGTTCACTAAAGGGATGTGCTCGGTGCGTATCTGATGAAGTTGGGAAGAAGTTCTAGGCCAGTGCGTTTGCCTCCTCCAAGTTTCATCATCACTCACCAAATAAGCATAATTGCTGCATGTTTAAGAGGTACCAGGAACAGAGGCGCTGCTGGTAATTCCCTAACGGGCAGGCGAAATGAGGTGTGAGGCACATCGGTGTGAGGAAAGCTCCCGCTGCAAGTTTATTAACATTGAAAATTAGAGGAAGCCCGGCCCCAGCCAGGCAGCCCTTGCTGAAAGGAATCCCATTATCCCTCTGATAATGGCATGGGGCCCAGTTGGATGCCACCCAGGGGCCCAAGAGGCCTGAATGCAGGGCACCCTCTGCCGGCCTCGGGAGCTGAAGTTCCTCTGGGTCACGGATGCTGGTCGCAGGGGAAACACAAACACCCTGACTGTCTGCAGCTCCTCCAACTCCACCCAACTCCACGGTCTTTGTGGCGCAGTGAGGAGGAGGAGGCCACATTTGCCATTGCTAGATGGAGTTTGCCAAGGTGTGTTACAGGTGCTGGAACTGAGTACTACCGGGTCCTTGGGAAGGAAGCGGGGGTCCAGCCTGGGGCTCAGGAACCAACCTTGCCTTCCTTTTCACCTGGATCATTTTGCTAAAACTAGAGGCCAGATGCACAAAATTTGTGCCAGGGCCTTGGTCCCAGCCCCCTCACCCACTGCGGCCAGGGGGCCTCTGCCACCCCTGCCTTGGCCCCCGGCCCACTGTGGCTTTGTCCGGAAGGAAGGACTTCCAATCTAATTAGAATATTGTGCTTTTATTATTATAGATTTCTAGATGTCCAGGGCTAGAAGGAGAGCATTCCTTAACCTCAAGCACATCCAATCTATGCAGGAAATCTATCTGTCCCGGGTAAAATAATCAGAAAACAACCAGTGAGTGCCGCAGCCGACAGCCTGAGGAAAATGCAGAGAAAGGAGAACAGGAGGGCACACTGCTCAGGTAAAGGAAAGGCAGAAGGAACTGCATGGACAAAAACTCACAGACAGGAGGCTCTTGGAGGGAGGAGACCCACTGGGCAGATGGCAGGCTTTGAGCTGGGAACTAGAACACAGTAAGCTTGGGTGGATAGAGAGAATGGCTCAGGGCGGAGTTTGGGCTTAATGCTGGATTGAAAGGGAATCCTTTTAGGTTTCAAAATATTACAGGAATCATAGGATTAAAGCATTTAAATCATTCTGCATTGAATTTGCTTCATGTTTAGGAAAGGTTTGAATTTTGTATTTTCTTTCTGCCCTCCATTTCCTCCAGTGGCCTTCATGCCCCTTGGAGGCCACCCTTCCACCTGCTCCAGGTCCCCTCCCTCCCCTCCTCCAGGACTCTCCTCCACAGCTTCTTCCCTCCTGCTCCCACCAGCATGCAAGCCTGCAGCATTTCCATCACGGGAGGGAGGGAGGGAGAGAGGGAGGGAGAGGAGAGGAGAGAAAAAAAGAAGAAAGAAGGAAAACAAATTCTTTTTTGACCTCACATTTCAGTTTCTGTCCCATTTCTCTGCTCTGCCTAGCAGGACAATTCCTCCAAAGAGCTGCCTACACTGGCACACTGCACACCTCTCCTCCCATTCTCTCTTGCACCTGCCCCAATCAGGCTTGACCTGCCACATGTCAAGGTCACTACTGACCTCTGGGCGATGGCCAGTTCTCTATTCTCATCTTCTCTGAACTCTCAACAGCTTTCCTCGCTTGGCTCCCAAGACACAACTCCTTCTCAGTCTCAGCTAGTTTCTTCCCACCTCTAAAAATGATAGTAACCCAGGGCTCAGTCCTTGGACCTTCTCTCTCTGTATTACCCCGAGTTGATCTCATCTAGTTTCTTGGCTGAAAACACCATCTACATGCTAACAAGCCCCTAATTGATATCCCAGACGGGACCACTTCAGACTCCAGAGAGATTTCTACTTGGACAAGCAACAACCATCTCAAGTTTAACATTTCCAAAAATGAACTTCTGGTTCCTGCCCCACCTCCCAAACCCACATGACACACACATGCATCAAACCTCCTCCTCCAGCAGCCTCTCCGTTAAGGTCACCTCCCTGCTATCCTTCGCTCAGGACCAAAACCTTAGTCATCCTTGACCCCTTGCATTCCCCATATGCCAATCCACCAGCAAATTCAATTTGACTGTTTTCAAACTATATGCAGACTCTGACCATTTCTTACCACCTCCACTGCCTTCTTCCTGCTCCAAATCACCATCCCTCGCCAGGATAACTTGCACAGCCTCCTGACGCCTGTCCCTGCCTCCACCACCCTTGCCCCAGGACAGGCCATGCCCAACACAGCAGCCAGAGTGACCCTTTTAAAGTAAAAGTCAAATCTGCTCACAACCCTCTAATGACCTCCCACATCACTCAGAATAAAATCTGACATTTTTACAGTGGTCTGAAAAGTCCTGTACTCTCTGGCTCCAACTACTTCCCTATCTGTCCTCCACTCCTCTCCCCTTACTCAGCCACACTGGCCCCTCACTATTTCTCAAACACATACACACACACACACACACACACATACACACACTCTTGCCTCATGACCTTTGTGTTACTGCTCCTCTGGCTGAAATGGATTTCTCCCAGATCGTCACATGGCTCCCTCCTTCAGTTCCAGCGCATGTCCCCTTATCAGTGAGCCCTGCCCTGACCATCCTATAGAAAACACAGTTACACTGGTCCCCTAGTTCTTTGCTTCTGCTCGGCTTCTCTCCATTCAGCTTATCACCATCTGCTAAACCCACATTTCGCTTGCTACTTATTCATTGTATCAACATTAGAATATAGCTCATTGGGGGCAAGGTCTATCCTGTGTTCATTCCTGTGTCAGCACCTACTGTGTAGTAGGAGCCCAGAAGTACTGGAGGGAACAAGATTTATTTGAACCCATCTTTCAAGCACCTGCCCTTTTACAAGAAGACACAAGAACTATCTCTGCTTCAGCCATCCCTTGCCAGGTGGCTCAACAGCCAGGGCCTTGACAACTCCCATGGATGCCACAGAAAATATCTTGAACTCATTGTGTTGCTGGCATCCCCTCTCCTCTACCCCCACACCCTTCAGGGTTCCCAAGATGCGTTTATTTCTGTCCTCTCTTCCCTTGCCTAGGAAATACGTTTTCTGATGCCAGCTGCTGCCTGGTTGCTTCCCACCAAAACAGAAGTAATTGACGATAGCCCACTGTTTCCTTCCATTAAGCTGAGGGAGCAGTGGCCAGGATATCAAGTTTCAGCTCCTTCACTTACTTACTCTGTGATTTCCACCAACTTTTTAAATGTCCTGAATCTCAGTTTTCTTAAAAATAGAATGGGAAAAATAAAGCTAACTTCTAGAATTATCGTGGGATCCTATGACATGAAGAATACATAATGGTTGGCACACAGTACTTGCTCACTAAATGTTGGTTTCCTTTCTCATCCCACCAGGAAGGTGAGTTTAGAATTACTCCAAAATCACTATTTCTAACCCAGTATTTGACCATGGCCTTCCAGAGATGCCTGGCCAGGGCTCAGCTGTGATGGAGACCATCATGGGCTGTATAAACTGTTTAGGCCATTCTCTCCCTTCTCCTTTTCCCCTCCCCTTCCTCCTTCAACAAGCCCACAGAGGGACAGGCTGCCCTTGGCATCCCTCTTGCAATCCTTCCCAATCCTACAAGGGTTGTGAACTGAATTCTGAAAAATGACAAGTCATTATAAACATATTGCATGTTGTAAATGAAAGAATGTCCTTGTTGGAAAGCCAAATGACTTACTTTGGGAGTAACTTTAAATGTCAGGGATAGGATATTGCAAATGCAGAGTGCAATATCCTATACCTAACACTTAGGTATAATACTTTAAATATACATGTGGTGCTCTAATAGCGACCCACATGGACATTGGCATGAGTTTTTTAACTGGAATGCTCCTGACATTAACTCTCCATTACTAAGCTCTCTATTGATTTGGGTTCATCTCTAAAAGTTTAGACTTGGAGAATACTCAGGCCAGGTCTCCTCTGAGGAGGGTGGCATGAAGAGTTGAGTTGGTAATTATCCAATGAATTCCAGTAATTATGCAATGAATTACAAATTGTCTATACCAGTGCTTCCTGGAATGTTTAGTTCAGTATCCTACCAGTGAACTTTCTAGGACACCTTTGTTGGAGTAGGTTGGGAAGGGGGGTGCCCAGTGGGAGGGCCTTGTCCAGGTACCACTGCCCTTGTACTTGCTTATCTACATCTCCTCACCTCAATACATTCTTATAAATGCATGTAATTTCAGTATGCCACCATCCCCCTTTGCCTCTAAAGTTAAAACTCTAAAATAAATTTTAAAAATACTAAGGGAGTGGGAAAAGAGGGTCAATGGGGGGGGGGAGGGATATCTGTAATACTTTCCATAATAAAGATAAATTTTTAAAAAATACAAAGCAAACCCTAACTGACTATGATACCTTGGGGAAGTCACGATCTACACTAATAGCTTAACAAAAGTTCTGTGATTCCTCTGCAAACAAGACTTTGACACACAGGTCACGGATGTCTTCAAAAGTTAAATAATAGGTTCTACGCTCAAACTTCAATGTAGCTGATAGATACAATTCTCCCAAAGTATATTTGATTGCGGTTGTTCCCAGGTTCCTGCACACTTACTATTTATGAGCGCACAATTTGGCAGAGTTGGTCCAGCATGAGTTACATGTCTTTTGTTGGACAAATTGTTTTCCTGGTGTTCACTTTTAACAACGACTTTATCAAAGTGAATGAGTGCCAGAAGGTGTGTATTTTGATGATGGATGAGTCTGGAAATGAGGGCAAAGCCTCCAGATACTTCTGAAGACATAGCATCTCCCCCACTTTCAATGGTCCTATCCTTTGAACACTCCTATAACAAATATTCATTGCAATTTCTTCCCAATCAGATGATGACAATACTAATTAAAATCCTGAGATTTCATTTTCCCTTCTGGGCCATGATTCCTATTTAGCCAGGAAAACATAGCACAGTGAATTTGTGGTTGTCTTCAGGGTAACTACAGGGCAAGAGAAAGTGTGTTAAAGCTCTCGCTCCTCTGTGGGTTCAGGCTTTCTACTGGGGAAAATTGGCAGGTCCATTTCTCTCCTCAACAGGCCACATACACACTTGCCACAGAAACAGGGGGTATGAAACCCATTGGGGTCAAAGTTGCGATTATAACCATCACCTCTACTCTAAGGGGTCTCCATCAGTCGGTCAGAAAACTAACTGGTCTCCCTCAAAAATGTCATTGTTGTCTGCAAGACCACTTCAGGTCTTCAACCTCCCTCCCTCCCAAGAACATGTAGCGCTCATGCTGTCAGCTATTGAGGCATGTTGGGACAGGGAGGGCGAGAGTACTTACTCAAGAAATGTTAATTCATTATCTTCTATGACCAGTCCTGTGCTAGAACATTGAATATAGCCATTAAGGAGGTAGAGATTGCTGCTGTCCTCACAGATACTGGTTTTTTATTTTAAAAAACAAACCCTAGGATTGTGGTTAGAGGTCAGCATTTGACTCGCAGATCCTCCATTTACCTTTTTGAACCTCTGTTTACCTTAAACAGAATGAAGATGATAGCCCTGTCTATCTTCTTACCTATCTACTCACAGGATTAGAAAAAATATGCTGACATGCTTTGTAAAATATAGAGCACTTTGGAAAGATCAGGTATGGCTAATATAGAAACGTATGATGCTTTCTCTCATATTCAAAAGAATTAAAAGCAGGGATCAAACAGATATTTGTACATCCATATTTATAGCTGCATTATTCACAAGTCAAAAGGTAGAAACAACCCAAATGTCCATCAGGAGAGGAAAGGTTTAACAAAATGTGATATATATGACTATTATTCAGCTTAAAAAGGAAGGAAAATCTCGGATGCTCACCTTCAACTGTCTCCATGCTCGGATCTCTCAGGTGTGCATCTGTGCTGAGCAGGGATTTCTTTGTTGAATTATAGATGGTAAACTTGTTGAAATGTCAGGGGGAGAGGAAAAGATTTGTCCTTACGCTGCCATTCCTCTGATGTCACTGTCAAGAAAATTCTAATACTAGCTGCAACATGGATGAAACTTGAAGACATTATACTACATGAAACACATGAAACACAAAAGGACAAATATTGTTTGATTCCACTTACGCACAGTACCTAAAGCAGTCAAATTCACAGAGACAGAAAGTAGAACAGTGGTTATCAGAAGATGTAAGGGAGGTGAAATGGGGTGTATTGTTTAATGGGTACCAAGTTTCAGGTTGGGATGATGAAAAAGTTCTGGAGGTGGACAGTGATGATGTGAATGCACTTAAATATAGTTAAAATGTTGTTGTTTTTTAATGCTTCCAGGAATGCAGCTGTGTCCAGGTAAGTGCCAAGGTGAAGTGCCAGCAGCTATTCCTGGAGGAGGCTTCTTAGCATGGCATCAACTTAGTGAATTCCCACTGCCCTAGGTCTTCAGCTTGAAAGCTCAAGATGCTGCCTTTGTCAGCACAGAGAGGACTGGCCCAACTCTTTCTGGACATACACCAGGAATACAGTATTCTACATGTAAGGTCAAAACACGTCGTTAGCGTTTTTAGTGAGAAATCACTGTCAGGGATATTCTAAGTCAGTGTCATCACTGTGTCTGCTTTCTGTTAGCAAATGTTCATGGGCAGCAACAATCTGAAGGCTACTGGATGAACACTCAATCTAGACAAGGAAAACTAAATGTGTAAGTGGCACCATGACAGGACAGAATGTTCTTATCAAAGGAACCTGCATCCTTGAAGTCTGTCACACACACCTAATGTCTAGGCTTCCATCACCGCATTAGAGACACCACTGCCAAAAGTTTCAGACATTACCTGTCGATTGACTTCAAATCCCTCTGTTTTTGTCCTGCTTCCATGGCTGAGCAACCTTCCCATTTCTGATCAAATCATCCTTTGTTTAGATTGTCTAATAAAATGTTCAAACAGGTTGTACTTGAGTTGTGTAGGCTTGCGAGACTATTTCAGTCCCTTCAGATGACTTCTAGAACCTCCACTCTGATGTATTTGTGTTGAAGGTTTAAATCTCAGAGAAAAATGACGGCGCCTCCTATGGAGCTCCTAGGGACACCTACTGGAAGCCCCACATACTTACAACAACTACTATTACCCATCTTTTCCAGTTATCTCAGCATATGGCTGACTAGGGAGAAGGTGAAAGATTTCTTTTGTGTACAGTTGAGCTGAGAAGGCAAATGGTGACTGATGCAGAGATAAGAATCTTGCTGGAGAGCCAGACCACCCGCCCCCCTCAGTTCTCCTTCAGCTCTGTGTGCCAGTAATTGCCTGATGTCCATGACAAATCACAGGTAAGTCCCAGGCTGAGCTCAAAATGGACTTTAACTATTTCTCTTCCTGACAGGCTCTGTGCAAAGAGGCAAAGGATTGTTGGCGGTGAGAAATCTCCACTCGAATCTACCTGGTGGAGGTCAGGAACAAGGGTTCAGTGTGAATTTGACCTTAAGCAAACCAGATCTGCAAGTAAACAAAAGGAACGGTGATTTCAGACCTGGTCACTTTCTTAATCCTCTATAAGCACACACATTAATCACTGCAAATTCTTATTCCAAAGTGGAATTCTCCGGAAGAAATCAATTTATGGAGGCAGATGTTTCTTCTCTTGCATGTATTCTGTTAAGCAAAATAAATTGCACAACCAGCAAGATTGATAGTAATATTAAGTTCATAATGACCCAAATCAATTCTGAGTGTGAGACCTGGAAAGGTCAGTTGGGGACAAATTTATGGCAAAGGCACGGATGGTTCTTGGAAGATGCGATGCTATTCTGCTATGTGCTGCCTTTAACTAGAAAACATGGACTTGGGAGTTAGACCAACCTATGGTCAATTCCCAGCCCTTCTATCATGTCATTCTGGGTCATGATTGGGCCATTCCCTAAGTCATAAATGGGATAATGAGGTTTGATGGTCCAACTTTGGGATGCTCCAGCCCCCTTCAGCCATTGGAGAATGAGGACTTTGGCGATATGGGAGGTACCCAAGCTCCAGCAGGGCAAGCTGCCCAGGCGCTGACCAAAAGGAGGTGGGTGGGTGGAGAGATTAGAGCTCTACTTGCTCCTCTTGTCTTTCCTTGAAATCCCCTATAAGATTATAGACCCCCTGAGACCAAATCACCTCCGTTTTAAGCTGTCCTCACATTTGGAACTCGCATAAAGAGCAATCAGGTGAGAAGCACCCTCAGATTCCCACTGCAGGTGTTCCGCGATGCAGCGAGTCATGTGAATCTCCCCTTAGCCCAGCGGATTCTCGCCATCTGTGCTGGCCATTCAGTCGAGACTGATATTTTCTGATGTGCAACTTTCCTGAAGAAAAATCAGTGCTTCCATGCACAACCAAAAATAGCCTCTTTTCACCCCAACCCATATCATCGCCTCATTACGAATACATTTTGTGCATCCACCTTCAAGGCTGTTGTGCTTCCATCCTGCTATTCCCTTTCATTATACACAATTTCCAGTTGTTCCCTATTTTGTCTCATCAGAACACTGCTTGTCACATGTTTTCACCAGAAACATTCATCACCAAGGTCAAAGGGTGAATATTGTGATCTATTATGCTTAGAGGAATCTAATGAAAAGCCACATAATTATCCAATTTAAAGAGGAGCATGTAAAAAAAGGGGAGGGGAGCACTCGCTATAATTTAAATTGTTTTGTTTCCCTGAAGCAAAATTCAGCACCTGATTGACAGGACCTAATGATAATTCTTATTGATATGGTGATGTTAATTGTGGAGAGATATTTAATAAGCCCCATATTCTGGAGGTAAATGTGTGCTCTTAACCTGCACCTGAACCTGATTTTTGATGCAGCATGGGGATGAGGTACAGATACAGATAAGTGAGCACAAGTGGATTTTCAGTCTTGTGTGGCAGAATGGAAATTGGAATCTTCAGAATCTATTAGGAGAACAATTCCACAGTTGCTCACACTTTTATAAATTATACTGTATATTACAGAAAGACACAAAGTCAGGAGAGGTTCAAGAGAGGATATTGTCGTGACTTTGCTGAGTAGTTTTTAGGGTGGTACTTGGCAGTGGCGTTGTGTTCCTGCTTTTAACCAAAGACACACACAGAAGCATGTGATCTGTTTTCATTTTCCAAAAAAAAATGGACTAAAGAAATCCATTTCCACTGTCACCTCTCTCCACCCCCAGGTAAGGCTGACCTTCCAGAAAATGAGGCCAACTTTGAAACGTAGGTAGATTCTTGGAAGAAAATGAATTCTTACACCATGAAAGAAACCTTTTGAGAGGTTCATGGATCTAAAACCCAAATGGAACCAACTCAGGGAACAACAAGATCTGTGCTATCCTGAGATCACGGGCATAGCTCTTAGGGCTGCGGACTCAGCTGGGATCAGCAATGTCTTTCTTTTTAAAAAAAAATTTTGGGGGGGAAACAAGTCCATCATTTGGGAACTAATATTCATGTAGACATCTGTGGGCAAATGAAAAAACTAAAAACGAGTGAAAAAACTAAAAACAAGTGAAAAAACTAAAGCTACTCTAACAACAAACAGACTTTAAAAAATAACCAGAGTGGCTTACATTGGAGGGGAGGCAAGTTGTGGACTTGAGTTTAAATTATTTTTTTTAACTCCAGCTTCACTTAATTGTCTTTTTTTTCTTAGGAAAGAAGAGTTTTAGATATGGTTAACCTTTTCATGTGATATCCTGATTGCTATAATTACTCTTGCCAAACTATATTTCCCTTCAAAATAACCAAACCAAAGATTGTTACATGTAACCTGAATCACAAATGGGTCACTGTCACCAGAAACTAAAAGCTACCAAACTACAAATAAGAACAGGAGAGCCAACATGTAATGATTAAAAGGGTGTCCCGGCCTTGGCTGGTGTGGCTCAGTTGATTGAGCCTTGTCCCATGCACCTCGGTTGTGGGCTCAATGCCCAGTCGGGGAGAAGGGTGTGCAAAAGGCAGTTGATGGAGGTTCCTCTCTCACATCAATGCATTCTCTCTCCCTCTCTCTCTAAAATCAATAAAAACATATATTTTTTAAAGTTGTTAAATAAAAAGTGTGTCCCAGAAAACAAGAGTAATCCTTAATGGACAAAACATTTAAAATATTCCAAGCATTCCAAGATAAGTTTTCTCTGAACATGGCATGTGGACTCTGGCATATAGTAGATGATAAGTAAATGAGCAAAGACCAAGAAATTATTTCTTTTTGCTTCCTGAATTTGTGTCATTGTTTTTGCTTTTAATGCACACATCTTGGAATATTCCAGATAGAAGTTATATTGACATCAAACCACGTATTCACCATAATTGAAAAAAAAAAAAGTCAAGTTGATTGGAGATGGCCAAATTGATTGTGGGTTTTGAGAGCAATGGCAGTTCAAACAACTACTATGATTTTCAACTTCTTAGGCCAAAGCATTACATCATGCACAGATTATAACTTCTCTGAACATTTCTGGTATCTCACTATCCGAAAGCCAATATGCTCGCAAATGGAAGAGTTCAGAGAAAAGCAATAAAAATAATTAAGGAGGCCCACAGATTGACTGATGGAACGAGCCAAAAAAAAAAAAAATTAAATGCGGGCTGTGTAGCCCTATGATGACCCAGTGGTTCTAGGAATTAGATGCAGAATCTGGAGGGAGAAGATTCCCGTCTGCAGTGGGCATTAGTCCTCACAGACTCACAATGAAATAATAAACCAGGAACCTGGCGTTGACCCAGGTCCAAAGCCTGGGCTATGCCCACATGGGCAGCTGCCAACACCCGCCCTTGCACTTCTGTGCCTCTTAGTGTGGGACTGGGGTAGGCCCAGACCTAAGAGAGACTTGGGATGTTGCCAAGGTCCCTCTATTTCTACTCTGGTACTTATCTAACTGTACACTCATCCTATTCCTGGCTCCTTGAAATGGCCTATACCTCAAAAGGCAGAAAGTAAGGGCTGGTTAACATTATGCTTAGGAATCTGGATTCAAATCCCAGCTCCAATGCCTTCAAGCTGAGGGGCCTTGGGAAAGTTACTCAGCCTCTCTGAGTGGCTTTTTCTTCACCTGTAAAATGGAGATAACAGTAGTGCCCTACTCCTAGGGCTGCTGAATGAAATTGTTCACCTAAAGCACTTTTCAGAGGGCTTGGCCTGTCGGAAGCACTGAATGCACAGTAGCTATTGTTCTAATTGATTATAATTAGCGGCAAGAGCAGGGGAAACCCTAACCCTCCTAAAAGGTGTTCCAGGCCCTAAAACATTCACCTAAGTCTGCCTGGCCTGAGGGACTAAACCAGAGTCTGAGCAAATTTCACAGAACTTTTATTATTGCTCTCTTCTCTCCAACATCCCAGTTTCCTTCACACCTATTATAGGTTTAGGGAATAAATGTCCCAGTTTGCCCAGAACAGCCTTGGTTTATGCCTGTTGACTTGGAGTCATTACTTATAGCACCTCCTTTTGCTCATAAAAGTCACCCTTATGATGATGAATGGCGTGCTCACCCTCAGTTACAGGTCTCTTGACGTCTTTTTCTCCAAACCTGTTCCATCCTGTACCACCTCTTATAACGAGTTTCATAAGTATATTTAAGTTACTATGAAAAAAGCATTTTTCATCAGTCCTTACCTTACCTGGGCCAATGTTGAGGGTTTCCCTCAGTTTACTTCAGGATCTACTGAATGGATCCATGTCCACCCTAACTACATTTGTCCATATTTTAGTGTGCTCAGGCCAAAGCACCTAGCCAGTGAGTCTATCCTGTACTGATAAGCTTCTCTATCTCCGTTTTCATTTTATTTTCTCTGGAAAACTCCCAATGCCACTGAATCTTTTGTAAATTTTACTTTGGATATTTTTTAAGCCGATGAAATATTTCCTCTTCTTATTCCAGTGTTTGAAATCAGAAGACCTAGGTTTCAGTGCCAGCTCCATCTTTATGACCTGCTGGGACTCACAGAGGTCACTTAGTCTCCCTGAGCTTATTTCCTCATCTCTATGGTAGCAATAATATGAAGATAGTCATGTCATCTGCAAATAATGTTAACTTTACTTCTTTTCCAATCTGTCTTTTTTTTTCTTGCGTTAGTACAATGGCTAAGACCTCCAGTACAATGTTGAATTGAAGTGGTGCATGGACGTCTTAACCTTACTCCCATTCTTATGGGAAATGGGCTTAATGTTTCACCACTAAATATGCTGTTACCTATAGGTTTTTCATCAATGTCCTCTATCAAGTTGAAGAGGTCCCCTTCTAGTTCTGTTTACTGAGAGGGTAAAATTTGTCAAATGTGTTTTCTCTGTTCATTGACACCATCACATGATTTCCTTCCATATTCTGTAATGTATCTAACTATAATTATTGATTTTTAAATGTTTAAAGAGTCTTGCATTCTTGAAATAAATCCCACTTATGGCTAGACTCAATTTGCTAATATTTTGTTAATGACTTTTGTGGCTATGTTATTAGTGTAATGCCATAAAGCAAGTACTTTTACTCCCTTCCTATACTTGAGAATCAAATGAGATTGCTCATTTTAATTTGTCTTTTAGACTGAAAAGTGCTATCCACATACAGGCTCTAAAGCTACTGAACCTGCTGATGGTGATGTCAACATATGGCACAAATGTGGCCTTTGCCACAGCCACGGTCCATAGGGTGGTCAGGCACCAGCCTCAATGACTCAATTCCACTATCTCAAAAACTCAGCCTATGAGTCTGGAAAAATGCCTCCCGGATTTTCCAGGGAAGATCTGATTTTAAATATTTTCTCCTACTATCAAACCTCATCACGCCATATATCCTGATTCTGAATTTAAGAAATAGTTTTCCCTGAATGCATTGACTTTTTCTGGCTTAGAAGAAACCTCAGCTGCCACTTTCCTGGCTACTCAAGTAGATTCACAGTATTTCTCCACCGTGCACAAAGTCAGGAAATGGTAGAGCTTATGCACAAAGTTTTAACTTATCTATAAAGACTTCAGCCTCTACTTTGGAAGTTTATAGTCAAATAAAGTTCCTCAATTTTGACAAAGATTATTAAAAGTATCCTAATTTGTATATTCCTTGCAAATTAGGAATCATGCGTGTTCTTTCATTCAGTCACTCATTCAGCAAATATCTCCTGACTTCTGCTATGTGCTAGGGGAACAAGGTGGGCAAAGACAGTGCTGGCATGAGGCTAGTGTTCAGATGCTCATCTGATGTTAAAGCTCTGGAGTGGGTGCTGGGCAGTTCTGCCCAGACGTCCCTTCAAGATCACAACACTCATCCCCTCCTCCCCACGCCCCCAACCAGCCCCAGGCATTTCAGCTATATGCTAACTCACAACAGATCCTCCTGAGGACTTGCCCTTGGCCAACACCAGAGGGCCATGCCCTTCCAGCCACATCTCATATTGATGGCTGGGGGATGGGGTACAAAAACCCACTCCCTTGCTTCAGTACAAAACCACTGTGAGGGGCCATCCTAGTTTTAGATCCTAGCTTCATAGCAACTCAAATCTTCCTTCTCCCCCATTCTCCTTCCCCTATCCCTCCCAGGTATTTTTTCCAGCACATTCTCTAATCAACTTTCTGCACACAAATCTCCAAGCTCTGGAGCTTAAACCAGGCCTAAATCCTGTTATCTTCTTAAATGCTACCTCGGGGAGAGGTAAGAGATTAACTGAATGACTATTAAATGCCTTTCTTCAAAAATAGTAGAGCTTAAAAACATACCAGGACATAAGTAGAGAAGTTTATTGAAGGGGGGAAAGTCATTTTCCCCCAAAATTAAAGCTATAACGGACAACTCCTTAGGGAAATCATGACTTCCAACTACCATACTTCCTAAAAGTTTAGCAAACAAACAAAACCACCCACCATCATGAAACAAGAGTTCAGGAAAACTTTTCTAACATTCAAAGGTCAGGTGTGAAATGTCACAGACATCAACTGTGGAAGTTAGTATAGCACTCTCAAAGGGGCAGAACTCACAAGCTGTGAGATGGCATTTCTGTCTCATAAGGACTTTTATAACAGAGTCACCTAGAATCTTCACATGAAGAGTGTTACTTACATGTTACGTGGTCTGTGACATTTTTTCCAAAAGTTTGGTTTCTCTTGGATAGCATAGCAAAACCTGTCACTGGTGCAGTGAGACACTGCAAGGCACAAGGGAGCTTTCAGATGGGAAAGATTTGGATACCCCACCAGCATAGGGCAGTCCCTGGTGTGTATTTTTCTAGAAATACCTTCTCTGGTTTTGTTTAGCTTAATATGAAAAACAATAAAGATTTATTTGTAGCAGAAATGGTAGGCAAAAAATATAGGCAGTTGTTTGTCTATACCTTTTTAAAATGCAGTCTTGTATTTGCTAACTGCCTGCAGCCATTAATAATACCTAAAAGTTGCATAATTTTCACTAATTTACAAAGTCTTTGTCTGCATTACCTTTTGCAGATACTTAGTCAAATAGATTTTTCTATAAATGACTCTTAAGAAGTAAATGAGATCAATTGACTAAAAATTGAAATGTGTAATGGGCCTGCATTACCTATGCATGCATCATAAGCATTAAAGTCTTTAAAAATAGTTGGTGGCCCTGATGACTCAAGAGGCCTGCATTTCTTGAGCCCTTGGTTTATAAACTGGGGACAACCTTGAATGAAATTCTGCACATTTGTAAGTATAATTCTGAAACTTTGGAGATGAAGGGTTATTTCAAATCTTATGAGAATATACACGCAAGCTGTGTCTGTGTTAACTCAAATTCTAAATTAGTTGCAGTGTGAACTAATCATTTCAAGCACTAACGCTTGGCCTTGGGACGAAATTAAAAAAGAAACATTTAGGTGGAATCATTGGAGAATTATGCTCAAAGTAAGACTGCTAAATCCATAACTATTTTCCTAAGGGAAAAAGTGAACATATCATCAGTTTCTGAACAGAAAAGAAAAAAATTAGCTTACGGACCATTAAAAAAAAAAAAAAAAAAACTTTGTGTCAGACACTGAATTTTCTCTCTCTTTCATTTTCATTGTAACTAATATTTTCTATTATATTTAACAATGAAATTTAAAATAGAAATCTGCATTAGAGGGCTCCAATTTTTCAATCATAAGAGCTCAAGTGACTATTCTGGTACAGGATTTTATCTGGGTATCCATGTCCCAAACACACAAGCCCAGCAGGACAGGTATTTCCAGAGAACTAAGGATGCCCCAAAATAATGTGTGAGAAGCAGTGCAAGAGAGAAAGAATGAAAGAAAAACAGGAGACAAGTATGTCGAGGGTACCACTTATCATTCATGACTTACCACTCTTTTCAGAAAACATTTGCCCATATCTTTACCAGCAAGCACTCCTCCCTCCTTCTCAGGCACCCATTTTATAGAATAAACTAGGGGCCCAGTGCACGAAATTCGTGCACTGGTGGAGGGGGTTCCTCAGCCCAGTCTGCCCCCTCTCACATATTGGGAGCCCTCAGGGGGTATCCTATTAATGGCTTAGGCCTGCTCTCTGCTCCCCTTGGGGTGCGGCCTAAGTCGCAGTCTGGCCTCCCTTTGTGGGAGGCGACCAGGATAATCAGGGGAGGCCACCAGCCCCATCACCCCACTGCTACAGCCACTGCCAGTCACCACAGCCACCAAGGTGTTTTCATTAACATGGACTCCAGTCCCTTCACCATGAAGAAATGACAACTTTCTTTAGGTATTTTCAAGATGGGTCTTTCATAGGATATGACATTTCTTTCTTTCTTTCTTTTTTATCCTCACCTGAGGATATGTTTCCATTGATTTTTAGAGAATGTGGAAGAGAAAGGAAAAACAGAGAGAAACATCAAAGTGAGAGGAACACTTGGATTGATTGCCTCCTGCATATGCCCTTACCTGGGCCCTGGCCAGGGAGGAGCCTGCAACCTAAGTACATGCCCTTGGTCAGCATTGAACCCAGACCCTGCAGTCAGCAGGCTGAGGCATTATGCACTGAACCAAATCGGCTAGGGCAGGGTATAACATTTCTTAGCCTTCCAGCAGTGGACCTTCACTTTTTTTCTCCAGGAGTATGGTGGAAAAACCCTAGATCGCCTTTTTGGATTCTTATTACCCAAGTTACTAATAATATTACCAGTGGATTCCCAGACCCCTGCTTTGCCAGCTCCACCAGTGGCCAGACCCCTGCGATCTGGCCACTGGTGGAGCTGTTTCCTCTATAGTTCACTCTAATCACCGGCTTCACCCCTGCCCTTCTAATCACCAGCTCCACCCCTGCCCAGACCTGTAAGCTCTGGCCAAGGCTGCAGGCCTGGGCAGGGGACCCCCATCACCCTCTGATCACCTGTTCTGCTCCTCGGGCCCCCACCTCCCCCACCACCTGCCTGGCTAACAGGCCTGACCACTTTAGTGATGGGGCTGAGCTGGACTGGGTGCTGCCATCTTGTAGCTGTGGGGGAAGCCATCTTTGTGACAGAGTGATGCCTAATTTGCATATTACTCTTTTATTAGATAGAATGTGGTATGGGCGCCTCCGTCTTGTGGCTATGGGAGGGGCCATCTTTTGTCACGGAGTGACACCTAATTTGCATATTACTCTTTTATTAGATAGGATTCCAAGATACCAGCATTTTATGAGAAGATGAGACTACAGAGATGAGTCACACATGACCTCTAGCCTCAAAGAACCACAGACTTGCTAAGAAATAGACAAAGAAAGAAACAATCTAGAGAGAGGAAACTGCCTAGTGCTAACAGCCTAGATTCACTCTGACCTCCACTGTTGGGCTGGCTTTACAGATGGTGAGTTTTAGTCAGCCTCTGAATATAGATATGCTTTCCCTGAGCAACCAAGAGGTGAGAGCATGGGGATGCCAGAGAGAGTAGCAGGAAATGAGGCTACAGGGAAGGCGAGGAGCCCATTGTGAAGGACCCAAGCACCAGGCTGAGAATTTGGGCTGGATTCTGCAGAGAGGACCCATGGAAACTTTTAAACCCATGGAAGTGCATGATCAAGTCTGGGTTTAGGAAAGGCCAATGGCACAACATGAAGCACATTGCCTCACATTTGACTTTGAGACATACCTTATGCAGAAGACTCTTCTCCGGGACAGGTCTCATCTATGCCAGCCCTCCTGTGGTCTGGATCAGTGACCTGGGATCCTGGTATACAACAGATGCTGTGGGCAGGGAACTGCACAGTGAGGACAGCTTGTCTCTGCCTCTCCATGAGGCCTAGGATCTCAGCCAGGAAGATTCGAAGCCTGGACCAACTTCATGACTGGAAGTAGGACCCATATGTTGCCTACAGTGAAAGCAGTGGGTGGCTCAGTGTCTTTTATATCTCCAATTTCCCCTCTCTAGAGGTATTTCATGAATATGCAAGAAAATACATACACAATGACTCCTTGCTGATCACCTATTTTGACCTATTTCCCTTTTATTTCTTGCTGCATCATATGGCTATAACCCACCATAAAATGACCTCCAAGATGTGTCTCTTTTCAGCCTCAACTTCCCCCCTAAGTCAGCAGCAGACAAGTGCTTGAAGTTGTCCAAAGACGATTTTTCTTACTCCTTCTTGCCTTTTCACACACTGCTTCCTCCACCTGGAATGTTCCCTGTGTACCTGGCAACCTCCTACTTACCCTTTCCAGTTTCAACCTTAGTAGAACTCTCTGAGACCTTCGCTGATGTCTCTAGTTTGAGTTAATGCCATCCTTCTCTCTGCCCCCTTACACTGCGTATTCTAGTCTGTTCCACACTGAGCACACTGCTGCAATTAATGGCCTTCACACCTGACTCTCTCACTTGCTGATGAGCCTTCAAAAGCCTTGAAAAGTGGAGAATGTGTTCCTTTAACTGGTTGTCTCCCAAGTTCTCAAACATCTCAGCACATACGAGAAGTTGAGCCAATGTGGGGTTTTCGTAGTAACTTTCAAGATAACCCTTCACGTTTTTATTGCATCTTAAGAGCTTACACTAGAAAAACCCTCTTAACAGTGTTCATCTTTTATATGCAACAATCTTGCATTTACTAGCCCCACTTAGAGGTGAGAAAACAGAGGTTCAGACACTTGTGGTGATTTGTCTAAAGTCATGTGGCGAAAAAACTGGCAGAGCTGAGTCTTGCTCCTGGATGGCCTGGTCTGCTCAGAGCTCTCTGGGCTGCACAATGGGGGAGCACACTGAGCTCCAAGTCTCAGGTTCAAAGATTTACTTTAGACACAGTCTCCATCCAATGCCCAGGGCCATATCTGCTCCTCTTCTCACCCAGTCCAATCAGTTTCCGTCTGAGCCTCACGCAGGGGGTTACCCTAATGGTAGGACTCCTAGGAACCAGACAGAGGGGGTGCTGTGAGACGTTACTAGGGATGGCCTCTGGCAGGCTGACTCAAGTTCAAATTATGGTCAAGTCAGCAAGCTGTGGCTGCAGCCAGGACTGCAGTAGCAGAGAGAAGAATGAGAACTTCAATTATTTCTCTTGCAACCGCCCCCCCCCCCTCGCCTGGACTGACATAGAGAATCTTCCATTAGAACCCATGTTCTATCAAAATGACCATTAAAACCAGAAATATCAGAGCTCAAATTAGTGAAATCTTTAGGTGTTTATGAATTGGCTTAATTTTCATTTAAGTGATTGACTTCTTTGAACAGGAAACATATTTATAGGGTTTGAAATTCCAAAGGCACAAGAAGGTAGGCGGTAAAAATTGTCCTTCCCACCCTTGTCCACCCCCTCACCAATTTCCCCTCTCCAGAGGTATTTCATGAATATGCAAGAAAATACATACACACCCATATATGTACATACACATTCTTTCCTCCCACTTTTATATGATGGGCAGCCTATTTATACATTGTTCTACATCTTGATGTGCTTTACACTTGACAGTGTGTCTTGGAATTCCTTTACCTCAGCACACAAAGAGCTGCCCCCATCTTTTTCACAGCTGTGCAGTATCCCATTGTATGGCGGTGCCAAAATGTGTTTAGCCAGCCAGTCCCCTACAAGGGCATTTGGTTTGCCTCCCATCTGTTGCTATTATAAATAATGTTGCAGTGAATAACCTTAT
Organism: Murina feae; assembly: GCA_004026665.1. Taxonomy (NCBI): domain Eukaryota; kingdom Metazoa; phylum Chordata; class Mammalia; order Chiroptera; family Vespertilionidae; genus Murina; species Murina feae. The sequence goes on along the minus strand of PVJC01012192.1, from coordinate 18,639 downwards.
ATACACACCATGTGGTTCACAGGGGAGTATATCCATAGGACAGAGTCCTAGGCTTGGAACTGCTGGGTCAAAGGGCGAGTGCATTTGTAATTTCAATGAGGAGTGTTGCCAAGTGGTCTTTCACAGAGTTCAGACTAATTTATAATCTAACTAAAGGTATAGGGGCAGACCTCTTTCGCAATAGAAGCCTCTTTAACATATCAGCCAGCAGGAATGGTTGGGGTGTCAAAGACGCCAGGAACACCAAACAACTCCTCTGCATTTAGAAAATAAAAATAGTGGGAATGCAAATCAAAACCACAGGGAGACCGCTTCATGCCCACTAGGAGGACTAGAATAAAAAATAAATTAAATTAAAAACCAGCGCCTGGCTCCTACCACAGGTGGGCAGCTCTACCTCATTCTGCCCAAAGTTAGCCCTGAGGCCCTTTTTCCATCATCACCTTTAGGTGCATCACCTTCGCAGGAACTAGCCTGAGAAGTCACTGCTCTTTGCATCCATAGGATCCAAGCAGACAGTCGCCTGGTCCCTGTTTCTTGCCCTTCGGCCCCTCCATCTGTGCGGTGCAGTGTGCAGGGTTTACACATGCTCATTAGGAATGGGGGAGGGGGGTGCCGGGGGAATGAGTGAATGAAATTTACACCCAAAGCAATAGCTGAGAACCATTTGGTGCTTTTCTCAGGCACGTCCATTTTAACTGGCACATTCTGCACCCTGGATAACAGCGGCATTTTCACAGGGTGGCCCCTGCAGTGAGCCTATAGACGCGGCTTCAACAAACATCATTTAGCGCTTTGCAACATAGACAATTGATGCTCACCCTATATGAAGTCCCCTCCATTTCCCAGCCTCCTTTGCTGTGAGGAGGCTGTACAATTAGCTGGAGCCAATCCACCCTAGGAAAGTCCTATGGGTCGTGTCTAGGCTGAGGCAGACCAAAGCCAGAGCGGCCTCCACCTCCTTCCCCGGCCAGTCTCACTGAACTGTTAGTGCATTAAGGCTCCGAGATTTAGGGGTCGATGTGTTGCCACAGCTCAGTCCCACCTACTCTGGGCCTCACCCTGTGAGATGCTGGGTCGGAAATACCGAAAGGACAGAAATGGCCCTGACCTCAAGGAGCTTACAGTCTGGGTTGGGAGAGAGCAGGCAGATACTCCCATGTCAAATGTTGACATTCAAACCACAAAGCTGGCAAGGGAGAGAGATATTATTGGAGCAGCTCCATAATTAAAAAGCGATCTTAACATAAGAGGTAAAAAAGATCAGCTGACAGGCAAACAGTCACAGCCCTAAGAGATAAAAGTTCACTGAATAGGAGGTGTCCATATGGTGCAAATACCAGTATGTAAATATGCAATCCTGAGGCTGCAGGCTACCTTCTAACTTTGTAATATAGAGAATTTAAAACCATACAGAAAAATAGAGAGCGTGGTGTAATGAACCATTATTCTTAACAGCACCCGGCTTGAACAATTACCTTCATTTCCCAGTGTGGTTTTAGCTACCCTATTTGTTTCTTTGCTTGTACTATTTTTTTTAATGATCTAATAACCAGTTCATGGTCAAATGTCCCCAACTGTATAAAAAAACAACAACAAACATCTTTTTACAGTTAGTTTGTTCAAATCAGGATCCAAACAAGTTCACTGAACCTCATTGGTAGATATTTAAAATCTGATTTCAGCTTGGAGTTTACCCTCCAATACCTTGTTCAGTGTCATTTATACACGCCAACTTCATACGCATAAATAATGCATTGTACAGGCCCTGCCTCCTCTGTTCTCACATAGGACAAAAGAAATCTCATAAACTCACCCTGAATTATCGACAGCCACCTAATCATGTTGGGTTTGCAGTGGCCAGACAGCAACATGTGTGGCCAGACTGCATATGCCAGACACACATGACATGTGGTCCATGAGGGAAGTCAGATCTGAGACTCAGACAAGCCCTTCGGAAAGTGGCTACAGGAGGAAGAGAGGCCACAGAGTGTGTCCATCTCCTTAACCACCGATACGCACGGCCCCATCCTGAGGCTCAGGGACTGTGGGAAGGTTTATTCTATCAAATAAGGTGGAAGGTGGCCCCTATCCTTGGCTTCTCACCAAGAATAAATAAGTGGCGTCTAGAAGCATCGACCTGGATAGGTATTTAATCGGAGTTCTGGGAGGGGATGAGTGACACCCGGGGGGGAGGGGGAGGTGTTAAATCTGTGCTTGTGGCCCAATGGCAACACTACCAACCAGCTGAGCAAGTGAGACTGGAAGGTCATGTGGCCAAATTCCAAATTCAGATATTACTGATATTGTGGAATCAGAGAGGATTTTACAATCTGAGAGAGAAATAAAGAGAAGGAAAGACCAAGAGTAAGGGACAGAGACCGAGAGGACAAGAGCGAGGAAGCATCCATCACCATCCATCCACCCACATCCACACAAAGGAGACACGAAGGCATCAAGAAGGAGCCAGGAAAGGGGACAGGCCAAGAGCAGGCATGAGGCAGAGAGGAGAGCAGAGTGGAGGAGAAGGCCATCTTCTCAAGCCTGACAGTTTTCTAAGACCCAGCCACTGCGGAAGAAACTAACAGGTCAGCTTCGGTTTCTTCCAAAGGACGCTGCCCGCGAGCTTCGGTGAATGACCGCAGCACTGCGCTAGCTCACTCACTCGCTCTCTGGATGGATGCAAACAGCTAGCCTTTGTTGGGTTTTTCCAACTATGATGCAGACGAAATCTCAACAGTCCACACAACAGCCTATCTGATGTGGGTTACTTGTATCGAAGAAGACCCAGATCCCAGAAACCCGCCAAAGATCATGAAAAGGTCTGAAGAGAAGGCAGAAGGCTGCGGGGCTGGGGTGCTGTGCCAATGAAGAGGGCTTGTTTGGAACAACTTCGGGTGGCAACACGAACAGCGCATGTAAATGGTCAAAAGCAGTGGGGACCCTCTCCCATCAGTCACGAAAGATGCTTAAGGCCGGCGCCTTTGAATGCTGGTTTAGTTGTGGCCTCATACAATACATCTTAGGGAACATTTATACTGTGTTCACTGTGCATTCAACTGTGGCCACTTCAAAGGTTTAGCCAAGTATTTTATGGCCATGGTAAAGGGTTCTTATTGATTTAAATTACAAGCTTGGCTCCCGTCAGCTCCACTTGAGGGCAAAAATGCAATAAAATATCCCACAGCACAAGAGACAGACATATCGCATTGAAAATTTTAAGAGATCCTTTTCACTATAATCACTCTGAATGATATTTATTGATATGGGCAAGGTTATCAGAGAGACTTGTCTACAATCTTTAGGCTTTGGGGTTTGTCGTGGTTTGGGTGTTTGCTTGTTTAAGAATCGAGTTGTGACCTGGGCCAGAGAAAGGTCAGGAGTGCATTCCGGGTCCCCCGGCTTCATCTCTCCCCGGCTCTGGACAGAACGGTTGTTCCCAAGAACAGTGACATTGACATACTGGCCATCACAGCTGAGGGATGATGGTTTTCAGTCCTCCAGTCATTTGCATATCCAGCAGGCCCAACTCAGATGAATGAGAGGTGTCAAGGCATGAATGACAAGCCCATCAAGACGATGGAAAGCTGTCCCCAGATTAACTGTCAGGGAGACAAACACCGCTCCGGAGGCAGAGGCCTGGACGCGCGATTGGAAGACTCTAAAACCGAGAGGGGTTCGGAGCTGCCGATATGAAACACTGTTTATGCTGCTCACTAAGCCCTGTGTTAATGAGCACAAAGGAAGTCTCCTTATGTTTAAAAAAAAAATGGAGAAAGCCAAAGCAGCATGCTCTGGTCGGCTTCATTCCTGCTCCTTTATAATAATTTGCCTGAAACCTACCCAAGACGGAGTTAACCCCTGGACATACACAGAAAATAGCAAATGACTATTATGTATCTGACATTTGAAATAACATGTTTCTGGAGGGTTGGCATTACAAGAGTCATTTCACTTCAAAATGTTATTCCTAATGTAATTTTTTAAAATTCATAAGAGGCACTTGCTGGAATTCATTGTAGCACTGAAGTCACTCGGAAGACAGAGGTCAAATTCATTTCATTTCTTTTATGTTTTCTTCTCTGTGCAAGATGAAATAAATGATTAAGCCTAGAACACTTGGCAGTTCAGCGAATGTGCTCCGTGGCACCATTACAAGATCGATTTTCTCAATACAGGAGTCTTTCTAGGGTGCACATTGCTTAGCTGACATCTGTCGCCGTTGTCATGGCAGCGCTCTCTCCAGCATAGTGAGAGGTCAGGCCTGACAGGGAAGGCCTCGCTAGCTCTACCCCAGTCACTTCAAGGTTAACAGCCAATGGACCAAAGAAATAGGCAATTATAGTACAGTCAATTCCGGTTAAGGAAATATCTGAGAAGTAAATACGTCTGATAAGTGAATGGAAATGAAACAGCCAATGCTATTGATGCAATCCCGTAATATCAATATCATTTCGTGGTGTGGTTTGTAAAATTTCCAATGCTCAAGGAAATCTAGCAGGAGAGAGAGTAAGCAAAACTTCATCCTGCTGTCCTTAGCCTCTGTATGTGAAGAATAGAACTCCCAACAGTGGGGATGCATCACAGCACAGGAGGAAAGCATCCTCCAGGGAAAAGTGCAAAGAGGATTCCCTGGGAGTCCATCCCCTGCTGGGTGAGTTCCCTGGGATTCCCGTATATGCCCCCAAAAGACTCGGCATCTTAAAGGAAAGGGACTGAAATAATGTTTCGCGTGGCTACTTCTTATTTAGTAAGTGTATTCCTTATTGGGATGAAAGTCCTTTCTATAGTTTCAACAACCCTGAAAAATATCAAGCTTTCCAAATTACTAACATGTTGGAATTAATATTTTCTAATGCTACACATTTCTGCTAAAGCATAACTTTTGATAGACAGGGGAAGGGATTATTGTAATAGACATTCTTTGAATAGAATTAGAAAAATGACAGGTGGAACTAAAATGTAAAGATTTTCAATTATAAGTTGCATAGCCCAGGAATTCAGCTACTGACAACCTCTGCAGATTCATTAAAGCACATACATTCATGTTACCCACTCCTGATTAAATCTTGCATTTAGTATGAAGAGATCTTTAGATTTCATCAGACACTTGAACAAATGGCAATGACTCTCCTTCGGCTGTGAGATTTTGTTGCTCACAAAGAACAATGGAAAATTGCAGGTTAAAAAAAAAATCGTGTGTTGTCACTGTTGTGGTAGGTCTCAAATTCCTGTCAAAATGTTCCTGGCTTTGGTCAGTGTAGACCATAGGGATGGCTAAGGTCTTTGGTCCATCTCTGGCCACATCCAGAGGAGGAATCTCACCAAGCAGTGCTCACAGTTCACTTGCCAACTTGCTTCCCAGAGTTCTCACTAATAAACCATGGGAGCTGGTTCAGCACCTGAGCTGGTGAGCTGACATAACTCCCTTCAGCGTGATGGTTTCTGTAAACCTATGGCTTCATTTGAGAAGGGTTATGTATGGATGCAAGAAAGAGGAATCCCCTCCAATTAGCTTACTTGTCGAGAATTCTCCTTAACATACAAGAGGCAATGCTGAAAGGGGTTGGAAACATAGGAAAGAAATTGCATGCAAGCCAAATAAAAAAGAGGACTGAACTAGGAAAGAGAAACGAGGGTCATTCTCTCTTCGTGCATTTCATCTCTGCCACTCTTCTTCTCCTTCTTCTTCTTCTTCTTCCTCTTCTTCTTCTTCTTCTTCTTCTTCTTCTTCTTCTTCTTCTTCTTCTTCTTCTTCTTCTTCTTTTTCTTCTTCTTCTTCTTCTTCTTTCCTCTCTCTCTCTCTCTCTCTCCCTCTCCCTCTCTCAATAAGCTTCCTCTGCTTTCAACATGCTTCACTTGGCACTTCTGGTCCTGGCATCATTCTCATCTTATTAACTCAGTTTCTCAATGTCCAAATTTCAAATCCCTATATGACACTCTGATAGCTCAGCCCAGGCCCTGAATTGGTTCGCCCACAGGCAGGTGCCCAGTTGGATTTAACCAGCTAGATAGAGGTAAGGTTGGGTAGCTTATACAATTTAAACATGACTACCCCTTGAGGGGAACTCTGTAAAGTATGATTGTCTAATCACTATGCTATATACCTTAAACCAATACAAATACTATTGAAAGTAAAGTGTAATTTAAAAATAAAAAATTAGCCCAGCCAGTGTGGCTCAGTGGTTGAGTGTCAAACTATGAACCAGGAGATCACGGTTCAATTCCTGGTCGGAGCATATGCCCAAGTTGTGGACTCGATCCCCAGGGTGGGGTGTGCAAGAGGCAGCCGTTCAATGATTCTCTCTCATCATTGATGTTTCTATCTCTCTCTCCCCCCTTCTTCTCTGAAATCAATAAAAATATAAATTAAAAAAGTAAAAATTCAAAATAAACATGTCTTCCCAGGTCCACCCCTTAAGCAAGGCAAGGTACAACCCAAAACATGTCCTCTGTGTCATCTACAAGGATCAAAGATGACACACGCTTTGAAACTCCTCCGCGTGACCAAGAGATCTAAAAACATGATGCTGAGATGGTCACTCAACAACATACCCATGAATTTGTGTTAGCTAGAGTATCATCAGAGTCCTCCCCATCAGTATAAAATGGCACCCCTGCAAAAATATTGTACAAACTCCTTCCTTATCTAATTACAGAAAAAACGCCCACTCTTAAGCCTTCACCCTCACAAAAGGCTTTTGCCAGCACTGCACGCTCCGTCCCTCTGTAGCCTGCATTTGTCCTGCACTTCAGTTAACCTGAACTGTGTCCTGTTTGCTGCCCAAGCCCACCCTGTCCATCTCTCCCGTCTCCTTCCACACAGTGCTTCCATTCCATCTTCTCTCTGGGCCACACCATAATTAAATAGAACTAACACATAGGGACTCCCAAAGAATAACAGGAAGTAATGAATGGCCCCTGGAAGTGGGCTATTTTCTCAAGCAGATAGTTTAAATGGAGGACACTTGGTGTCATTTGTTACAAAAGAGCCTACAGGGCCTGCCCTTGAGGGCCAGCTTAGATGCCAGCTCCCTCATAAAATCTTCCCTTGACTATCCAGATAAAAAATCAGTAATGTCTCCTCAGAGGAAGCATTTATCGTCTCCATCACTGTTTTCCAAGTGTAAGAACTGGTGGGTCCTTGAGTTACAAGCCCTCAGACAGTTGAGAAACAGTGCATTAGAAGTTAGGCCCAGTCACTTGAGGAGCCATCTGAGTCATGTTCACTCATAAACTTGGGATTTGAAATTACATGGCAGCTCTACGTTATCAGCTTGACCTCCAGATGATCTAGAATATTCTTTTACTAATACAAATTTAGATGATTAAAATAAAGACACAGCCCTAGTTGGTTTGGCTCAGTGGGTAGAGCTTCAGCCTGAGGACCAGGTTCAATTCTGGTCAAGGGCACATACCTTGGTTGTAGGCTTAATCCCCGGCCCTGGTCAGGGTGCTTGTGATAGGCAACTAATTAATGTGTATTTTTCACATAGATGTTTCTCTCTTACTGTCTCTCCCCTTCCCTTCTACTCTCTCTACAAATCAATGGAAAAGTATCCTCAGGTGATTTTAAATCTCAATTTTAAATACCTAATTTTTCAGGGCCAATGTAGCCTGCATACCCAGAAGACTCTGATTTCAAATCACTGGGTCCACACGGAATTAACCAGAAACCACCTTAACCATTTTTTATTTGACTACGTAGCTCTGGCATCTGAAAAAAAAAATGACAACAAACAAAACAAAAACGGCACCTGCACCGAGGTAAATGAGATACCTCCTATTTACTCCGGATCAAAGCCATAATTCCAGAGCTTATTTTGAACAGTGATAGATTTCCAACCTGTTCACCTATAAACCTACTCAAAACACTGATCCTCGTCCTTCACAGAACTTGTGATTCTAGACACATCGCCTCGGCAGGAATGCCTATCATTTGCTAAGACAAGAACGTAGAGAACAGCTTTATATGCTCCTATGTTGTGAAAAAATGCAATATTGGCTCCATTTGAGAGTTTTCTGTTTATTTATCTGGCCAAATCTGAGAATTGCTGCGGGAAAGATAGAAATCATGTTTTTTACCCTTTGTCTTATTCTCCAATTGATTTTTTTTTTTTCAGATTGGGGCTGTAGCTATTTTTTAATCCGCTATGCAAGGCATACCTGGTAAGATTCTGGGAACTATGCCAGGCATCTAAGAATACAAATACCTTATAGCCTAATGCAGAAGACAGATATAAAAATAGATAATGTGATGAAATAAATTTTGCAAATGAGGTATATTCTAAAGGCTATGAGAAAAAAAGAAAGTTGTTAATACTCAGATATCTCGGGAGAGTGTCCTAGAAAAGAATCTTTTAACTGGGGTATTGTATTAGTTATAGATTGCTGCATAACCAATTACCCCCAAAACATAGCTGCTTAAAATAAACATTTTTTCTCTCTCCATGAGTCAAGGATGTGAGAGCTAGCTTAAGGTTCATCTTGAGGTTACAATCAAGTTCACTCATGTGGCTGTTGGAAGGAGGCCTCGCTCAGGTCACCTCAGTGGGCTTCTCCCTGGGGCTGTTGGAGTGTCCTCGTGAAATGTCAGCTGGCTTTCCCAAGAATGAGTAAACTGAGAGAGGGAGACAAAGACGTGACCTCCTAGTTCATAGGTTGATGCTCAACCACTGGGCCACACCAGCCAGGCGGACCCCATCCTTTAAAGAAATAAGTATCAGAGAACTCACGGACATATTTTTAAATCACCATGAAGAATGAATAAAAGCTTTCTACAGAGAAATAGAGAGAGAGGGAGCCGACTGCCCAGAACAATCTGGACAGAGAACTAGCATGTACAGGTGTGAAACATCATGAGTCTCAAGGAAAGTGAGGAATTCACGGGAGGAGTTCAAACTTATTTTAGCCTTTTAGTTAGATGAAATCTTACAAAGAAGCCCAGTGGGCAAAACAAATAAAAATTGTCCTACTACAGCTGAAACTAGGTGAAGGTGGGAGAGAGGGAACTCCCACTCCAAAGCAGCCTTTATGAAAGGCTCTCGAACTTTACTTGTTGTTTGAAAGCCACTGCTATACCCAGCAGCTACTGAGGCTCATCTACAGTATAAGGCCTTCTCTGTGAATGTTTGTCTTATCAGGTAACAAACTGTGTTCTTGTTCTATCACTTGGCTGTAACTAAATAAAAAGTAAATAAAATTCTCATTGAAAAGAGAATAATGATCTTGTTGCAATATGGGGAAAATCCCAATTTATTAATGGGTTATACTAAGAGTTCACTTGTAAGAAGGCTCATTAGAACTCTGTGTATCAGTTAGCTATGCCACAAAGATGCTGTGTAACAAACTATCCCAAAACTCAGTGACTTTAAACAACGTTCATGTATTCTCATGGCTGCAGGTCAGCTGAGGATCAGCTCATTAAAGCTACTACTCAGTTCCATGGCTCTGCTCAAGTTGCAGGCCAGCTAAAGGATTATAGCTGTTCGTGGAAAGCTCATCTCAGAGAGAGAGGAGAAACACAGAAGGGCACTAGAGGCTAGTGGAAAACAAAGCCTCTTAAGGCTTCTGGTCAGAATTGGCATACTCTTGCCCCTAAGGCTGGCCAAAACAAGTTTCAGGGATCAGCCCAAAATCAAAGGGTAGGAAAATATAGTCTATCCACATGAGGCTAAAGCCAATCATTCAATCTGCTGCATTCTCAATGTATTTTTTTACAAAAACAAAATTTTAATTGTAGTTAATCATATTAGCTCACCAAAACTGACTTAATGCTAAGACGAGCAATACCAGTGGCCTAGCTTCCGGTAGTCATAGGATGCAGGCACATTTTTTAAAGAAGCCAAATCTGTCTTCCCAGCTCGCTTCCTTCATCGCCTTCTCAACAGTGTTCACCTCTCCCCATGTGCTCTACATCTTCACGGCTGCCCTAAGCCTCTCGCCTCTGTGCCTCACTCATCCCTCAGCACTTCCCTCTTCCCAGTTATTTCAGCCCCCAAGTTCAGAACTCTGAACACCTCAAATAGACCCTCCCAGCTGGCTGTCAAAAGGAAACACATCTGCTTGATCCAATTCATACTCACATATGAATGGCCTACTGCTTCTCAAAACTCCCCAAGATATTTGCCTTTGGAAAGGGGTCTGTCCACAGCCCAGTGATCCTCTCACTGGTGAGACTAAAGATAGTAAACACATTGGTAAAAGTCAAAAAGTCTGGGTTATTTTCCAAAAAGGGGACCATGGCCCTAACCAGTTTGGTTCAGTGGATAGGGGGTCGGCCTGCGGACTGAAGGGTCCCAGGTTTGATTCTGGTCAAGGGCATGTACGTGGGTTGCAGGCACATCCCCAGTGGGAGGTGTGCAGGAGGCAGTTCATCGATGTTTCTCTCTCATCGATGTTTCTAACTCTCTACCCCTCTCCCTTCCTCTCTATAAAAAATCAATAAAATATATTTTTTTAAAAAGGGGGGTTGGGAGGACCATGTCTTACATAGGCCTGCCAGTCACTCTTATTTTATGAAGGAAGTGCCATTCACACATGTGGAGCCTGCTGGATTCACTTTATTACTCTATTCCAATATTTTCTTTTACTCTCTATGCTGTTACACGGAAATGAACTCACCGAGAGAAGATAAATGTCTGTGGCATGATTTACATCTCGTTACAGGACCAGTGTTGTTTCCCATTTTGAAATTTACTCCATGGGTCAAATCTTTAAAGACTTTCTTTTTTATTTTTCAATATTAAATGACATATTTCACCATGATCTATGCCTACTTTGACTTAGGAAGAGCTTAATGATTTGGCCTTTGCATTGTGTTTTCATATGAGCATCCCTATTTTGAATAAACAACAACAACAAAAAAAGAAATTACTATCTTGAGAACAATGCTATTAATCATCTTTGAAAATGTGTTTACTTTTAGACAGATCATAGAGAAAGATTCCAAGTATTAAATTGTAGTGATGCCACTTCTCTACTCTGTTCAAATGTCTGTGTACAGACAACAGGAAGTAGAAAGTTAAGGAGTGAGGAGACCATGTAAAAGACTAATCTGAATAATTTGGACCAAAAAATATAGCTTTATTGATCCTGAGGCATGAATTGATGTATGGTTCATCATTTCTGCTGATGTTTTCGTGACAAAAAATAGCAATGCCTGTATGCCTTCTGACAGTATTATTATGTCATATTTTAGCCATTTTGAGCTGCCTTTGAAATAGTCAATATCCTCCCCCATCACTTTGCCATGCAAACTACGGTACCTACCATCAAGCTACCTACAGATGGGCCCGTGGGAACAATTATTTCTCTTTTTGTCTAGTCAAGTGCCAATAACCATAGCACTGACTTCAGGTAGCCTACGGTAGGTTAGGTTGGGGTGTGTCCATTAAAGGTCTCCTCATATCTTTTCTTACATTAGCCAAAGAGGGCATCCAAATTCCATACTATCTAAGAGAGAATGCTTTTCTCTTCTTAACAATGAAATTCCAATGAAGTCTAAGTACAGTCAAACCTCTCAGCGACGAGAACTGAGAAAAGATGTGTGCCATAAGGAGTACTGTTGGAAAGTCCTTCTCAGGTCTGCCCCTGCTCTCCCGCCACCCATGGCAGGGTAGTCAAGCACTCGTCAATCACAAAGCTGCACTTAATTCTGACTCATTAAGAGAGAACTCATAGGTTAATGACTAAAATGAGGCGAGGGGTTCAGAACAATGGTTTGAATTCTAGATCCTCCCTTTATCAGCCATCACTTGGGCAAGTTATTGAACCTCTCTCTGCCTCAGTTTATTTTCCTATCACTAAGGATAAGAGTACATACATCTTCATTGTAAAGATGGAATGAGTCCATATGTTTGACGTGTCCTAGTAACCACTCTATCAGGGTTTATTGGCCTCATCATATCCTCGTCACCACCAAAACCATCATCTGTGGACTCCTCACCATGCAGTCTCCTTCCTCTTCACTCAGATAGATAAGAGCTCATATGTTATTCGAATTCTTGAGTTCCTTCTTAAACATTGCTGTTGGGAATATAGCTTGGACAACCTCTAGGATCTAATGAAGTCAAAATACTGGTTCCCTATAAGCTAACAGTGCACTCCTAGGCATATCCAATAGAGTTTTAGACCTTTGCACAGAAGGACCAGATTAGAATTCATGCAGCGTGATTTGTAATAACAACAACAAAGAAATAGAGACCTCCAGATGGTCATCAACAAGAAAATGGATATATAAGTCTGAGTATTCATACACCAGAACAACAAACAGTGGCGAAATGAATAAAGTATGTTACATGTATCAACTTGGAAAAATCCTATGTTGCAAAGAAGAAACTGAAGCATAAATCAACCATAACCCCTCCCTCACTGTGACAGCCACTCAGCTTCCTTCAGGCCACTTCTATTCTATTTTACCCTAAAGGTTCCTTGTGCCTCACTTCAGCCCTGGCCAACCATCCCCACGCTCATTTGGAAGTTGGAGAGCTATAAATCGTAATTTTTTTTAAATAATAAGGAAATGGCACCCCTGGGATTAAAACCCAACTCTCCTGATTACAGGTTTCGTAACTGCACATCCTCTAAATGGGATTTAAATCCATACGTGCTGTTCATTATGCGACGACGTGCAAGATGAGAGCTGGAGGGGGAGGACGGAACCGCTGAAAGCTCTGGCCAGCCAGCGCTCACACCAGCACTCACCTGCAATGCCAGGAACTAGCCACCCTGCCTCCCCCCACCCCCACTTCCGCAGCACCAAGAGCTCCTCTTTGCATTATCGATTTATTTAAGACTTGGCGGGGGCGAGGGGGTTGAAAGGAAAGAGAAGAAGAAAAGGAAGTGATTTTTCTTAATAGGTCTGCTCTTCTTGCTCTGGGTAGAATCAATGCGAGTGGTTCAAGCACACTCCCTAATGCCCCTCCCCTTCAAACTGCTTCCTTCCACTGTCAATAATTCAGATAAAATAAGAGAATCCAGAGCTGGTAATCACCACCGCCCCTCCCCCAGGCTGTCCTCCTGGATGTGGCGGTGGGGTGCCCAGTAATGGGCCCCTGGGTGGCAGGTTGGGACTGGGTGTGTGGCATCTAGCAGGAGGGCAGAGCAGTAAAGCCACTGAGCTTGTGGGAAGGCTGGCTGCTGCTCAGGGGCCTGGAGGCGGCACAGATTTTAAAAGGCTGCTCTACACTTGTGGTTGATTTGTGCTTCCGTTCCTTCTATGCAACATAGGATTTTTCCAAGTTACATACTTTATTTTGAATGTTTCCATTCTAATTTCCACCTTCCTGCAGGAGAATAAAGCTTTTATGAGAGGCTCTAAGGCATCTCCCACACCCCCTCAAAAAAAGAAAAAAGTATGCCTTTTCTCGCAGGCATACCTCTTCACAGGATTTTTATGCAGTGGGTTTATTTTTTTCATGTCAAGCCCTTGCTTCCTTGTGTGGGCCTTATTAGCAAAAATATTTAGGAGCCAGTCATTCTGCTTTGGAACTCCAACACAGTTCAGGCAGAGATGGCACAGTTACAATATAAGGACCAACATTCCCGACCCTGTAGTGCAAAGCAGTGGCAACTCACACAAAAAGGCGCTCACAACAGAACAGGGGTACAGGGTCAGGGATGTGCAGTGGGAGCCATCTCATCCGGATGCCAGTAACTTACAAAGAAATCTTCACTTAATAATAGTTCTTTGTAAAATAAAAAAAAAAATCTCTGCAGACTCATCCTCTTCATAGAGAATTAAAGAAGCTATAAACAATAATTTTGAAAAAATGGTATAGACAGGAGTGTTATTACAATATTACAAAATCACCCTGGCTGGTTTGGTTCAATGGATAGAGCGTTGGCCTGTGGATAGAGCACTGGTCCTGGGTTCGATTCTGGTGATGGGGGGGAACATGGGGGCATGCAGGAGGCAGCTGATCAATGATTCTCTCTCATCATTGATGTTTCTATATCTCTCTCCCTCTCTCTTCCTCTCTGAAATCAATAAAAGTATTTTTTTTAATTACAAAATCCATTTTGTAGAATAAATTCCAAGACACCAGCATTTTATGAGAAGGTGAGATATGGTTATCATCCCACCATCTGTTGTACCTGAGAGAGAACAAGTTTGAGCCCTCAGGTGTCCTGTGCCCCTACTTGTCAGGGACCAGACAGTGTAGCTGGCTCTAGGGTTTACAAATGACCGAGACAGAAGATGCCCACCTCACTGCCAACCCAGGAGGTAGGAAGCAAAATAACAGGATGCCCTGGGAGGGCTCTCAGCAGGGGGCAGGCATGTGCCTGCCGGAATCAGAATGCAGGTGTAAACTCACCAGGTGTGCTTCAAGATATACAGGATTCCAACTTCATCGTTTTTTAAATGCCATCTCTCTATATAAAAGCCTAAGTGACCAACCGACCGACCAACCGACCGACCAACCAGCCAGTAGCTATGATGCACAATGACCACGAGCAGGCAAACGCTCCATCTGGTAGCTATGATGCACACTGACTGCCAGATGGCAGACACTCAATGCAGAAGCTGCCGAGCTGCAGTGACTTGGCAGTTGTGGTTCCCAGGTGACGCACCCAGAACCAGAGGAAGGAGCCCAATTCTGGGGTGCGTCACCCAAGAACTGCCCTCTCGTAACCTGAGAGCCCTCGGGGGATGTCAGAGAGCCAGTTTCAGCCTAATCCCTGCAGGCCGGGCCGAGGGACCCCACTGGTGCACGAATCCGTGCACCTGGCCTCTAGTCTAAACGAATAAAGGAGTAATATTGAAATTAACCGTCTGTTCAGGACGGGTAAGCCACGCCCACCAGCCAATCAGAGCGACTGTATGCAAATTAACCCAGCCAACATGGAGGCCGCCACTCACGGACCTGAGTAAACGGCAGCTTCCATTGCAGCAGGCGCGAAACTGAAACTGTTTGCAGCAGCTCCGCTTATCCTGGTTCAAGGCAAAACATTTGCAACGAAGTATCAATCATAGACAGCAGGCCTGGCCTGACTACTAAGAGTAACATTGTCTCATTATAGAAGCTGGAGGTGAAGCAGAAACAAGGCTTCGTTACTAGGCCTCGGCTTAAAGGAACAGTGCATCAATTATAGAAGATAAACAAACCCCAGAAACCTGCTTCCAGCCAGCCTTGCTGGGACATTGGGTCAATGGGAGCTGTGAGCAGCCTGAAAGCCTGAAAGCACCAATCAGCCCATCACCCACACTGGCCAAACCCCAATGTGGTGAGGGATGCCACTGGGAGGCTTGGCCAGTTTCCAAACAGCCATCAGCCCCTCACCCAGGCTGGGCTGAGGGACCTCCTGAGTGCACAAATTTTTGTGCACCGGACCCCTAGTATTTAAATAATACAAATAGTAGGAAACTAAAAAATATTGGTATGCTTTACTTTAAAAAAAATAGCACCGACTATGGAATATTGGTTTGCTGAACTTAGTATGACCATCACCAGGGATAAACAGGCATTCACATTTCTCATACTTTGAATGAGTAGAATTTCAAAAGATTTCTTCTGACATCCAGAATGTTACACGTTCATTTCAAATGTTATTAATCCTTTTTAAGGGACTCTGATGTCTGATAAGACTTGTGTTCACCTCAATTTTCTCTTTAGTATTCCAGATACTTATTCAGTATTATTATTATTATTATTATTATTATTATTATTATTATTATTCATCCATTCTTTATGCCTTTGTTCATCCATACACATTTTATTTTTTTCCTTTCAACAAAGCCACACTGGGCAGCTGCTACATGCAAGGCACTGACTGCAATACTGTGGAGATTCAAAGATGCACCAAAATACTCCCCAACTAGCAGGCTGGGTAAGACATTCATTCCTGTGTTCATTCAGTCATTTCTCCAACCAGCATTTACACTGAGGATTGCCATGTGCCAGGCGTTATGCTAGGATCTGAAAAACCTCCTTTTAAGGTTTTACAGTCACAAAGGAGGGAGGGATAAGCACCGTTACTGTACTAACATCTGCAGGAGAAGTGCAGGGAGAAAGCAATTAGGGCTTTGGAAGCAGGGAAGCCACTTCCTGCAGGGAGAGCAGGGTAGCTTCCTGAAAGAGGTGGCATTTGAGCTGGATCTTAGAGTAGAAAGTCACTGGAGGTGTGCAAACGCAGGGGGACAGAAAAGGAGGGAAGGGAATTCTAACTTAGCGGGACGGTAAGGTAAGTAAAGGAAAGTAGGGGGAGGAAGGGCTGGATAGGCAGGTCACAGGGCCAACAGAGGACTTGAATGTTGACTGGGTGAGACATTACCATCCGAAGGCCATCCCGGTTCACAGTGGGATGCAGACTCCAGCACCTGCCCTTATTGATGAAGGACAGCCACTTGATTGGCACTTGTAACCACTTCAGAGCCTTGCCCATCACAGCCGCTCCATGACTGGTGCTCCATGCTGTGGGAAGTCATTATGCCATCGGTTATAACGCCACGCGCCAATGACGCCAGACTCACATTCCAACTTCATTTCTCTCCTTTCAAATGTTTACCTATAGTTCAATCCATCTGCAGCATGACAGATCTTTTACCAAAGCAGCACAATTACCCCAGGAAAGTGAAGAAAAGGATTCCTCCTCGAAGTACAGAGACTGGTAGCCTGGGTGGCAGGAAGAACCCTGGTCTAGAGACCAGAAAGCAGTTCCGGCCTGGCGCTGCCAGTTAGCAGCAGGGGACATCGGGCACAGCACACACGTGCACTGACCCCTCACTTCTCACCTGCCTATAAAATGGTTTGCCAAGCCCTAATTGGTTTGGCTCAGTGGCTAGAGCGTCAGCCTGCAGACTCAAGGGTCCCAGGTTCGATTCCAGTCAAAGGCATGTACCTTGGTTGCAGGCACATCCCCAGTAGGGAGTGTGCAAGAGACAGCTGATCCATTGATGTTTCTAACTCTCTATCCCTCTCCCTTCCTTTCTGTAAAAAATCAATAAAATATATATTTTTTTAAAAAACAGATGGAAGGAACAGCAAGATGGCGGCATAAGGTAAACACCATAAATGCAGCCGTGAACAACTATTTCAGAATATCCACGAAAAGAACACACGGACACCACTCACACCCACAGGAAGGCTGGCTGAGTGAAAATCCTACAACTAGAAAAGAGTCTGAGACTCAGAGGAGTGGCGGAAGCAAAGTACAGAGGTACGGAGACGTACGCACAGGGCTCCGGGAGAGGGCTGGTGCCGGAGGACACGGTTCTTTTCCAAAACGGAGAGAGCCACAAGCTTCCAGAGGCTCTGAACTCCAGTTCCAGGCGAGTTTCTGAGGACCCAGACACCCGGAGAAGAGGGACTGACTGGCACCGGGAGGAAATCCAAAGCGCGTTTCTCTCAGCGTTGCTTGCAGCAATTACCATGGGACACAGAGACCTGGTGTCTCTCAGCGCAGGGCTGAGAAGCGCCATAGCTATTTGCTCCGCCCTGCCCTGCAAACTCCCTGAGGCCCCGCCCCTCCCAAGCTGCCTCAGAGGCTTTTGCATATAAAAGGCTGAGTAGCCTAAGGCAAAGGCTAAATCAACACCTCCTTAAAGATACAGGAGCCAGCCTCACCCAGTGGCCAGAGTAGGACCATCCTAAACAAAACTCAGATCCACAAGGAACACACTTGGGGCAGATGCAGTGAGCACAAAAGCCCCACTGAAACAACTCTTGCCCCATAAGGGTGTCTCCAGCACAGAAGTTCTCCCACTGTAGACACAACTGACTCTCATAACCAAGTGGCTTAGAGGTTAATTCCTCGCAGTGATCGCCTGACTCAGAAAGGGAAGCAGCCAAAATGTGGAGACAAAGAAACAGGTCACAAATGACAGAAATGGAGGAAAGAAAATGACAGGATATAGAGTTCAAAACAACGGTTATTAGGTTTTTCAAGAAATTTCTAGAGACTGCCGATAAATTTAGTGAGACCCTCAATAAATCTAATGAGACTCTCAAGGATATGATAAAGGACCAACTAGAAATTAAGCATACACTGACTGAAATAAAGAATAATATACAGAGATCTAACAGCGGACGAGAGGAGCACAAGAAGCAAGTCAAAGATATGAAATATGAAGAAGCAAAACCCACCCAGCGGGACAAGCAAAAAGAAAAAAGAAAAGAAGAAAAAAGAAAAAGGATCAAAAAGTATGAAGATAGTGTGAGGAGTCTCTGGGACAACTTCAAGCGTACCAACATCAGAATTATAGGGGTGCCAGAAGAAGAGAAAGAACAAGATATTGAAAACCTATTTGAAGAAATAATGACAGAAAACTTACGCCACCTGGTGAAAGAAATAGACTTCCAAGTCCAGGAAGAGCAGAGAACCCCAAACAAAAGGAACCGAAGGAGGACCACACTAAGACATATCATAATTAAAATGCCAAGAGCAAAAGACAGGAGAGAATCTTAAAAGCTGCAAGAGAAAAGCAGTTAGTTACCTATAAGGGGGCACCCATACGACTGTCAGCTGATTTCTCAACAGAAACTTTGCAGGCCAGAAGGGAGTGGCAAGAAATATTCAAAGTGATGAATAGCAAGAACCTACAGCCAAAATTACTTTACCCAGCAAAGCTATCGTTCAGAATTGAGGGTCTGATAAAGAGCTTCACAGACAAGAAAAAGCTAAAAGAGTTCATCACCA